>JAHDVE020010417.1:30000-47847 GCA_022606495.2 Halesus radiatus
CCCTCTGAAAGGAATTTTACTTATTGATTAATTATTATTATTTTTTAATCGGTGTCATTTAAACATGTTCGGTTCTGCCGAAAAAATGTCTTGCGTTATTAAAATTACCGAAGACCGACAAATTCCGGCTCGCGCACGGCGCAGAGAGCGCAGGCCCCGTAGGACGTGTAAAATTGCCGCTCTAAAAAAAAAAACTTAAAAAAAAAAAAAAAATTATATTTCAAATCGGTGTCTCGCCATTCCTTAGTGACGTGAGAGACAAAAAGAAAAGCAAAATAATACGAATACCAACCGATTCGGTGAGAGAACAACTTTGTGCTACAAACGTAAACAGACAGCGAGCGAAGCCGCCTCGCGCGCGGCGAAGAGAGCGCAGGCCCCGTAGGACGTGTAAAATTTCTAAAAAAATTGCTAAGCGCAGGCCCCGTAGGACGTGTAAAATTGCTAAAAAAAAAAAATCTTTCTAATCGGTGTCACGCCATTCCTTAGTGACGTGATAGACGAAAAGAAAAGAAAAATAATACGAATACCAAACGAATCGGTGAAAGAACGACTTTGCGCTACAAACGTAAACAGACAGCGAGCGAAACCGCCTCGCGCGCGGCGAAGAGAGCGCAGGCCCCGTAGGACGTGTAAAATTGCTAAGCGCAGGCCCCGTAGGACGTGTAAAATAGCTAAAAAAAAAAAATCTTTCTAATCGGTGTCACGCCATTCCTTAGTGACGTGATAGACGAAAAGAAAAGAAAAATAATACGAATACCAAACGAATCGGTGAAAGAACGACTTTGCGCTACAAACGTAAACAGACAGCGAGCGAAACCGCCTCGCGCGCGGCGAAGAGAGCGCAGGCCCCGTAGGACGTGTAAAATTGCTAAAAAAAAAAAAATCTTTCAAATCGGTGTCACGCCATTCCTTAGTGACGTGAGAGACAAAAAGAAAAGAAAAATAATACGAATACCAACCGATTCGGTGAAAGAACGACTTTGCGCTACAAACGTAAACAGACAGCGAGCGAAGCCGCCTCGCGCGCGGCGAAGAGAGCGCAGGCCCCGTAGGACGTGTAAAATTGCTAAAAAAATTGCTAAGCGCAGGCCCCGTAGGACGTGTAAAATTGCTAAAAAAAAAAATCTTTCTAATCGGTGTCACGCCATTCCTTAGTGACGTGATAGACGAAAAGAAAAGAAAAATAATACGAATACCAAACGAATCGGTGAAAGAACGACTTTGCGCTCCAAACGTAAACAGACAGCGAGCGAAACCGCCTCGCGCGCGGCGAAGAGAGCGCAGGCCCCGTAGGACGTGTAAAATTGCTAAAAAAAAAAAATCTTTCAAATCGGTGTCACGCCATTCCTTAGTGACGTGAGAGACAAAAAGAAAAGAAAAATAATACGAATACCAACCGATTCGGTGAAAGAACGACTTTGCGCTCCAAACGTAAACAGACAGCGAGCGAAGACGCCTCGCGCGCGGCGAAGAGAGCGCAGGCCCCGTAGGACGTGTAAAATTGCTAAAAAAATTGCTAAGCGCAGGCCCCGTAGGACGTGTAAAATTGCTAAAAAAAAAAAAATCTTTCAAATCGGTGTCACGCCATTCCTTAGTGACGTGAAAGACAAAAAAATAGAAAATAATACGAACACCAACCGATTCGGTGAAAGAACGACTTTGTGCTACAAACGTAAACAGACAGCGAGCGAAGCCGCCTCGCGCGCGGCGAAGAGAGCGCAGGCCCCGTAGGACGTGTAAAATTGCTAAAAAAATTGCTAAGCGCAGGCCCCGTAGGACGTGTAAAATTGCTAAAAAAAAAAAAATCTTTCTAATCGATGTCTCGCCATTCCTTAGTGACTTGAGAGACAAAAAGAAAAGAAAAATAATACGAATACCAACCGATTCGGTGAAAGAACGACTTTGCGCTACAAACGTAAACAGACAGCGAGCGACGACGCCTCGCGCGCGGCGAAGTGAGCGCAGGCCGCGTAGGACGTGTAAAATTGCTAAAAAAATTGCTAAGCGCAGGCCCCGTAGGACGTGTAAAATTGATAAAAAAAAAAATAATCTTTCAAATCGGTGTCACGCCATTCCTTAGTGACGTGAGAGACAAAAAGAAAAGAAAAATAATACGAATACCAACCGATTCGGTGAAAGAACGACTTTGCGCTACAAACGTAAACAGACAGCGAGCGAAGACGCCTCGCGCGCGGCGAAGAGAGCGCAGGCCCCGTAGGACGTGTAAAATTGCTAAAAAATTGCTAAGCGCAGGCCCCGTAGGACGTGTAAAATTGCTAAAAAAAAAAAAAATCTTTCAAATCGGTGTCACGCCATTCCTTAGTGACGTGAAAGACAAAAAAATAGAAAATAATACGAACACCAACCGATTCGGTGAAAGAACGACTTTGTGCTACAAACGTAAACAGACAGCGAGCGAAGCCGCCTCGCGCGCGGCGAAGAGAGCGCATGCCCCGTAGGACGTGTAAAATTGCTAAAAAAATTGCTAAGCGCAGGCCCCGTAGGACGTGTAAAATTGCTAAAAAAAATGCTAAGCGCAGGCCCCGTAGGACGTGTAAAATTGCTAAAAAAAAAAAATCTTTCTAATCGATGTCTCGCCATTCCTGAGTGACGTGAGAGACAAAAAGAAAAGAAAAATAATACGAATACCAACCGATTCGGTGAAAGAACGACTTTGCGCTACAAACGTAAACAGACAGCGAGCGAAGACGCCTCGCGCGCGGCGAAGTGAGCGCCGGCCGCGTAGGACGTGTAAAATTGCTAAAAAAATTGCTAAGCGCAGGCCCCGTAGGACGTGTAAAATTGCTAAAAAAAAAAATAATCTTTCAAATCGGTGTCACGCCATTCCTTAGTGACGTGAGAGACAAAAAAAAAAGAAAAATAATACGAATACCAACCGATTCGGTGAAAGAACGACTTTGCGCTACAAACGTAAACAGACAGCGAGCGAAAACGCCTCGCGCGCGGCGAAGAGAGCGCAGGCCCCGTAGGACGTGTAAAATTGCTAAAAAAATTGCTAAGCGCAGGCCCCGTAGGACGTGTAAAATTGCTAAAAAAAAAAAAATCTTTCTAATCGGTGTCACGCCATTCCTTAGTGACGTGAAAGACAAAAAGAAAAGAAAAATCATACGAATACCAACCGATTCGGTGAAAGAACGACTTTGCGCTACAAACGTAAACAGACAGCGAGCGAAGCCGCCTCGCGCGCGGCGAAGAGAGCGCATGCCCCGTAGGACGTGTAAAATTGCTAAAAAAATTGCTAAGCGCAGGCCCCGTAGGACGTGTAAAATTGCTAAAAAAATTGCTAAGCGCAGGCCCCGTCGGACGTGTAAAATTGCTAAAAAAAAAAAATCTTTCTAATCGATGTCTCGCCATTCCTTAGTGACGTGAGAGACAAAAAGAAAAGCAAAATAATACGAATACCAACCGATTCGGTGAGAGAACAACTTTGTGCTACAAACGTAAACAGACAGCGAGCGAAGCCGCCTCGCGCGCGGCGAAGAGAGCGCAGGCCCCGTAGGACGTGTAAAATTGCTAAAAAAAAAAAAAATCTTTCAAATCGGTGTCTCGCCATTCCTTAGTGACGTGAAAGACAAAAAGAAAAGAAAAATAATACGAATACCAAACGATTCGGTGAAAGAACGACTTTGCGCTACAAACATAAACAGACAGCGAGCGAAGTTGTCTCTTGCACGGCGCAGAGAGCGCAGACCGCGTAGGACGTATAAAATTCCCCCACTGAAAGGAATTTTATTTATTAATTGATTATTATTAAAAAAAAATGAAAATGAAAATGAAAATGAAAATGAAATTTATTTTTTATTTTTTATTGTATAATATTAATTATATACAGTGGGAACTTATACCCGCTAAGCCACTGCAAGTAGCTTGTCAGCAGGAGTTTATTTCAACAATGTAATATAATACAACAATAAATTACAATCATCATACAAATGTAGGGCAAAAATTATTATATTTAGGCGCATGCATCTTGTCCTGTACATAAGTTGAGAAAAAAAAAAAATTAAAGAGAAAAAAATAATGGTAAAGGCATTACAGATTTGTTATTGAGATACTAGAGTCCAATCTTATAACACCGATTTAAATAATATTATAAAAATGTCAATATCATAAAGAATATCAAAATTATAAAAGTACCAATATTATAAAAGTATCAATATTATAAAAATATCAACATTATAAAAACATCAATACTTTTTAAAAATATCAACATTATAAAAACATTCATATTACAAAAATATAACTAAAAAATATAAATGAAAATGAAAATGAAAATGAAAATGAAAATGAATATGAAAATAAAAATAAACATAAACATAAAAATTAAAATTAAAATTAAAATTAAAATAAAATTAAAATGAAAATTAAAATTAAAATTAAAATTAAAATTAAAATTAAAATTAAAATTAAAATTAAAATTAAAATTAAAATTAAAATTAAAATTAAAATTAAAATTAAAATTAAAATTAAAATTAAAATTAAAATTAAAATTAAAATTAAAATTAATATGAATATTTAAATGAAAATGAAAATAAAAATTAAAATGAAAATAAAAATGAAAATAAAAATAATCATAAAAATAAAAATTAAAATTAAAATTAAAATTAAAATGAAAATGAAAATGAAAATGAAAATGAAAATGAAAATGAAAATAAAAATAAAAATAAAAATTAAAATTAAAATGAAAATGAAAATGAAAATGAAAATGAAAATGAAAATGAAAATGAAAATGAAAATGAAAATAAAAATAAAAATAAAAATTAATATAAAAATAAAAATAAAAATAAAAATAAAAATAAAAATAAAAATAAAAATAAAAATAAAAATAAAAATAAAAATAAAAATAAAAATAAAAATAAAAATTAAAATCAAAATAAAAATAAAAATAAAAATAAAAGTAAAAATAAAAATAAAAATAAAAATAAAAATAGAAAGAAAAATAAAAATTATATTTTTTATCAAAAATAAAAAATGAATTATCCAATCGATGATCGAAAAATAAAAAAGCCGTCGATAAAGAAAGTTGTCGAACGAAAAATTAAAACGTACTAAAAAAATAAAATATTCTTTCATGGCGGGCTTGCCCGGTAGGCGGCCGAGAGCGACCGCGATCGGTCTCACGCAAGTTCCGAGGCGCGAGTGCGGGCAGGCCGCGCCGGGCGCCCGCCCCGCCGAGAACGCGGTGCGGCGCGGCTTCGTGCCCGCCGAGTGTGGCGGGCTCACGATGCACGGCGTTCGCAAACCGCGGCGGCCTATCGGTCGCGTCGGCGGTGTCATTTGCGAGACACTACGTGTCGCCCGCTTCTGCGCGGCGTTCACGCCGCTGTTTAACTACTCTGGAGTTCCGCGCGAGCAGAATTTTCAAAGCGAAGGCGGAGGATTTTATCCCCGTCTCACCGTCGCCTCGCCAAAGGCGTGCGCTTTCGGTGTACGCGTTTTACGAATGGGAATCACGAATCGAACGATAGTGCGTGCGCTCGTCGCTAGCGCTTTCTTCGTTCCGACACTGACGGCCGTCGTCGGCCGCGAAGCTTCCGCGCCGAGCGGAAGACGACGGCACTGAGCGGTACGCATAACGAGCGTGACTCGCGCGGGTGACTCCGCCGCGTGTTCCTTAACGCCTTGTCGTCCGCGCCCTCCGAGCGAGGGCGGGCCTCTGTCGTCCGGTGGGGATTAGAAACCCCCCCCGGCGGTGGTGCAGCTCCCTGGTTGATCCTGCCAGTAATCATATGCTTGTCTCAAAGACTAAGCCATGCAAGTCTCAGTAAAAGCCGAATTAAGGTGAAACCGCGAATGGCTCAATATATCAGTTTTGGTTCCTTAGATCGTACACGGTTACTTGGATAACTGTGGCAATTCTAGAGCTAATACAAGCAAACGAGGTTCTGACCGGTAACGGGAGGAATGCTTTTATTAGATCAAAAACCAATCGGCGGCGGGGTTCGCGCCCCGTCCGTCGCCATTCGAGATGACTCTAGATAACTTTGAGCTGATCGCACGGTCTAGCACCGGCGACGCATCTTTCAAATGTCTGCCTTATCAACTGTCGATGGTAGTTTATGCGACTACCATGGTTGTCACGGGTAACGGGGAATCAGGGTTCGATTCCGGAGAGGGAGCCTGAGAAACGGCTACCACATCCACGGAAGGCAGCAGGCGCGCAAATTACCCACTCCCGGCCCGGGGAGGTAGTGACGAAAAATAACGATACGGGACTCGTCCGAGGCCTCGTGATCGGAATGATTACACTTTAAATCCTTTAACGAGGATCCATTGGAGGGCAAGTCTGGTGCCAGCAGCCGCGGTAATTCCAGCTCCAATAGCATATACTAAAGTTGTTGCGGTTAAAAAGCTCGTAGTGGAAATTGTGTCCTGCGGTGTCGGTCTACCGAATGCGGTACGACAGGCACGTCTGCGGGGCTTCTCGCCGGTGCGTCCACCGCCGGCGTGTGTCGGTCGGCCTCACGGTCGGCCGCGCACCGAGGCGGGCCGTCGCGGCTGTTTACTTTGAACAAATTAGAGTGCTCAAAGCGGGCTAACACTTGCCTGAATATTGTACGCATGGAATAAGAGAATAGGACCTCGGTTCTGTTTTGTTGGCTTTCTGATACCAGAGGTAATGATTAATAGGGACGACTGGGGGCATTCGTATTGAGACGTTAGAGGTGAAATTCTTGGATCGTCGCAAGACGGACTAAAGCGAAAGCATTTGCCAAAGGTGTTTTCATTAATCAAGAACGAAAGTTAGAGGTTCGAAGGCGATTAGATACCGCTGTAGTTCTAACCATAAATGATGCCAGCCAGCGATCCGCCGAAGTTTCATAATTTTAACCCGGTGGGCAGCTCCCGGGAAACCAAAGCTTTCGGGCTCCGGGGGGAGTATGGTTGCAAAGCTGAAACTTAAAGGAATTGACGGAAGGGCACCACCAGGAGTGGAGCCTGCGGCTTAATTCGACTCAACACGGGAAAACTCACCAGGCCCGGACACTGGAAGGATTGACGGATTAACAGCTCTTTCTCGATTCGGTGGGTGGTGGTGCATGGCCGCTCTTAGTTGGTGGAGCGATTTGTCAGGTTAATTCCGGTAACGAACGTAACTCTAGCCTATTAAATAGACGTGCAACCGGTATCACGAGGGTCCGTGTGCGCGCGGCTTCGGCGTTCGCGCGTCGCTGTCGTGCGTTTCGCGGTCTTCACTACCGGCGTACAATGAAAATCTTCTTAGAGGGACCGGCGGTATATATAGCCGCACGAGATTGAGCAATAGCAGGTCTGTGATGCCCTTAGATGTCCTGGGCCGCACGCGCGCGACACTGAAGGGATCAGCGTGTCCTCCTTGGCCTAACGGCCCGGGTAACCCGATGAAACCCCTTCGTGATAGGGATTGGGGTTTGCAATTCTCCCCCATGAACGAGGAATTCCTAGTAAAAGCGAGTCACCAGCTCGCGTTGATTGCGTCCCTGCCCTTTGTACACACCGCCCGTCGCTACTACCGATGGATGATTTGGTGAGGTCTTCGGACTGGTGCGCGGAAGCTCTCACGGGCATCCGACGCGTCGGAAAGTTTGACCGAATTTGATCATTTAGAGGAAGTAAAAGTCGTAACAAGGTTTCCGTAGGTGAACCTGCGGAAGGATCATTTCCTGTGTTTTTGTTTTCTGCATGTACGTGCGAGAAAATATAAATATACAACAGAAAAAATTGAACGAAATCCAATCGCTGCGTCGGAGATCGCCCTAGGGCGCCGACGCGAACCGCGAACCGCCGGCGTCGAGCGGAAGAGTCGGGAGACGCGCTCTCCTCTCTCTGTCCGCTCGTCCGGTGAAACTTTAGCCGCCGCCGGTGTTCCGGCGGCGGGACAAAATTTTTTTAACATTTTGTTGAATGAAATCTATCTATCTCCGCGTGCGTGCGCGCGGAGAAGGAAATTTCGAAAACGCAAAAATAATGTAAGAGAGAAATGTAATCATTATTACCCTGAACGGCGGATCACTCGGCTCGTGGGTCGATGAAGAACGCAGCTAAATGCGCGTCAGAGTGTGAACTGCAGGACACATGAGCATCGACATTTCGAACGCACATTGCGGTCCGAGCAAGACGTAGTTTGTCGACGGACCACTCCTGTTGGAGGGTCGCGCACACAATGCGACCAGACTGCTCTCAGCGCCCGCCTTAGCCGGCGGGCGCAGAGCGAGCGTTGCCGGCGTCGCCGCGGCCCGTCGCGCCTCCCCGGAGGCGCTCGGGACCCCGGCGTCCGGTTAAATTTGACGAAGTGCTCTCTCGATGCGCGCGATTTCCGCGTGCGCTATTTGCCAACCGCGGGGGGAACGCGCGCGAGCCCCGAGCTAGCGACGACGCTGAAAACTGGCGAGTCGGCCGCGCACAGCGGTCGGTTCTCCGGGGCGATCTTCGCGCTCTCGGCCGCGCGCGCCTCCGCGGGCGCAATGCGGCATCGCGCTCGCTTGACAGAGTCAAAGCACGGGCGAGAATACGTTTTCATTTTGACGTACTTCTCGAACATGTAAAACTTTTGTTGTCGACCTCAAATCAGGAGAGATCACCCGCCGAACTTAAGCATATCCGTAAGCGGAGGAAAAGAAACTAACGAGGATTCCCCGAGTAGCGGCGAGCGAAACGGGAAGAGCCCAGCGCTGAATCCTGCGGCCCCGGCGGGCCGCCGGGAAATGTAGCGTTCGGGAGGAGAGTTATACATACACGCGCGGTCATTAGTCACGGCTGCCTGTCCAAGTTCATCTTGAACGGGGCCCGCTTACCCGCAGAGGGTGCCAGGCCCGTGGTGACGGTAGCCGGCCGCGACAGTCTCTCTCCCTAGAGTCGGGTTGCTTGAGAGTGCAGCCCTAAGTGGGTGGTAAACTCCATCTAAGGCTAAATACTACCACGAGACCGATAGCGAACAAGTACCGTGAGGGAAAGTTGAAAAGAACTTTGAAGAGAGAGTTAAAGAGTACGTGAAACCGTTCAGGGGTAAACCTGTGGAACTCAAACGAGCGAACGGGGAGATTCATCGTGTCTTCCGTCGGGGCTCGCGCCTCGCGCGCACCTTCGCCTTCGGCTCTCGGGTCGGGGCGGGGGGCGCGCGGGTGCGTCGTCAGGCTCCCGGAGCGCGTGCACTTCTCCATTAGTATAACACCGCGACCCGTCGCGCCGCGGTCGAATGCGCCGTGCGGTTGACCCGTCTCGCTCTGCGAGGCGGAGCCGCGGTGTCCACGGCCGCGGCGTACATTACGCCGCGACGGTAGAGAACGAGGATCGCGTCCGCCCCCTGCGGGCGTCCGTCGCGCTGCAGCGGCGTCCTTCGCGTGGCCCCCGGCGTCTAGTGCGTCGCGGGTGTCGCGAGTCGGGTGTCCGTCGTTAGCGGCGCGCTCTCGGACGGGACGCGTCCCGGTCGGCGGTGGTTTTGTTTTGGGCACTCACAGGACCCGTCTTGAAACACGGACCAAGGAGTCTAGCATGTGCGCGAGTCATTGGGAACACTGATAAACCCAGAGGCGAAATGAAAGTGAAAGGCCGGCCTCGAGCCGGTCGCAGGGAAGATGCGCGGGCGTCGTCAGACGCCCCGCCGCATTCCCGAGGCGTTTCGAGAAAGCCCCCGTGCGATTATCGAGACGCACTGAGAGCGTACACGCTGGGACCCGACAGATGGTGAACTATGCCTGGTCAGGTCGAAGTCAGGGGAAACCCTGATGGAGGACCGAAGCGATTCTGACGTGCAAATCGATCGTCCGAACTGGGTATAGGGGCGAAAGACTAATCGAACTATCTAATAGCTGGTTCCATCCGAAGTTTCCCTCAGGATAGCTGGCGCTCGAGAAACATGACGGTCTCCGGACCGCCATTCGCCCAGTCTCATCCGGTAAAGCGAATGATTAGAGGCATTGGGGCCGAAATGGCCTCAACCTATTCTCAAACTTTAAATGGGTGAGATCTCCTTCTTGCTCGAAGATGAAGTAGGAGCTCGGATGGGAGTGCCAAGTGGGCCAATTTGGGTAAGCAGAACTGGCGCTGTGGGATGAACCAAACGTCGAGTTAAGGCGCCCAATGAACGCTCATCGGATACCATAAAAGGCGTTGGTCGCTCAGGACAGCAGGACGGTGGCCATGGAAGTCGGAATCCGCTAAGGAGTGTGTAACAACTCACCTGCCGAAGCAACCAGCCCTGAAAATGGATGGCGCTGTAGCGTTCAGCCTATACTCGACCGTCGCAGGCAAGCGGGGCGTTCGTTCGGCTCCGGCCGCGCGATCGTTTTGAAGCCGCGACGAGTATGATGGCCGCGGCTGTGTGCGCAGAAGGGTCTGGGCGTGAGCCCGCCTGGAGCCTCCGTCGGCGCAGATCTTGGTGGTAGTAGCAAATACTCAAGCGAGGTCCTTGAGGGCTGATGTGGAGAAGGGTTTCGCGTTAACAGCCGTTGCACGCGAGTTAGTCGATCCTAAGCCCTAGGAGAAATCCGATGTTGATGATGGTGTAAAGTTACAGAAATATTCTTTACGGAATTTATTTTCTTAAAAGTACACCCGTCGGGCGAAAGGGAATCCGGTTGCAGTTCCGGAACCCGGCTGCGGAACCGTCTTAAAAATCGTTCCCTCGCAAGAGAGTTCGTCGGGGTGACCCAAAGTGGCCTGAAGACGCCGACGGGAAATCCGGAGAGAGTTATCTTTTCTGCCTGAGCGTTCGAGCGCCCTAGAATCCCATAGCGGGGAGATAGGGCTCGGGACGCGAAGAGCATCGCCGATGCGGCGGTGTCCGGATCGGCCCCTCGGACCTTGAAAATTCAGGTGAGGGATACGCGGAGATGTCGCGCCGGCTCGTACCCATATCCGCAGCAGGTCTCCAAGGTGAAGAGCCTCTAGCCGATAGAAGAATGTAGGTAAGGGAAGTCGGCAAGTTGGATCCGTAACTTCGGGATAAGGATTGGCTCTGAGGGCCGTGGCGTGTCGGGCCTGGTCGGGAAGAGGTCATCGGCCGAGACGTGGAAGCCGGGCGGGGTCTCCCCGCGTGGTGCTCTAGGGTGCCGCGCGGGTGGGGATCTCCGTCACCCGGCGCCTCGCCTTGGCCTCCCCTCGGATCTTCCTCGCTGTGTGGTGCCGGCGCGTTCGCGCGCGTTCGGTTACCTGTACGGCCGCCGGACGACGGTCAACTCAGAACTGGCACGGACAAGGGGAATCCGACTGTCTAATTAAAACAAAGCATTGCGATGGCCCGCGCGGGTGTTGACGCAATGTGATTTCTGCCCAGTGCTCTGAATGTCAATGTGAAGAAATTCAATTAAGCGCGGGTAAACGGCGGGAGTAACTATGACTCTCTTAAGGTAGCCAAATGCCTCGTCATCTAATTAGTGACGCGCATGAATGGATTAACGAGATTCCCATCTGTCCCTATCTACTATCTAGCGAAACCACTGCCAAGGGAACGGGCTTGGGAGAATCAGCGGGGAAAGAAGACCCGGTTGAGCTTGACTCTAGTCTGGTATTGTAAGGTGACATGAGGGGTGCAGAATAAGTGGGAGGCGGGAGCAATTCCTCCAAACGTGAAATACCACTACTTTCATCGTTTCGTTACTTACTCAGTTGGGCGGAGGGCGTGCGCCGGCGTTAATGCCGCGCGTCACGGGTTTGTCGCGCCAAACGTGTACGGGGCGGCGAGCCGCGGCGGTCTCGGGCGGTGTGCGTGCGCAAGTGCGCCGCCGTCCGTTCCGTCGCGTCGCCGCATTTCCCCGCGTGATCCGTTCTGAGGACACTGCCAGGCGGGGAGTTTGACTGGGGCGGTACATCTGTCAAAGAATAACGCAGGTGTCCTAAGACCAGCTCAGCGAGGCCGGAAATCTCGCGTCGAGCAAAAGGGCAAAAGCTGGTTTGATCACGATGTTCCGTATGCATAGAGACTGCGAAAGCACGGCCTATCGATCCTTTCGTATAAAGAGTTTTTAGCGAGAGGTGCCAGAAAAGTTACCACAGGGATAACTGGCGTGTGGCGGCCAAGCGTTCATAGCGACGCCGCTTTTTGATCCTTCGATGTCGGCTCTTCCTATCATTGCGAAGCAGAATTCGCCAAGCGTTGGATTGTTCACCCATCAAAAGGGAACGTGAGCTGGGTTTAGACCGTCGTGAGACAGGTTAGTTTTACCCTACTGATGACCGATCATTGCGATAGTAATACTGCTCAGTACGAGAGGACCGGCAGTTTTGGACATTTGGTTCACGCACTCGGTCGACCGGCCGGTGGTGCGATGCTACCATCCACAGGATTAGGCCTGAACGCCTCTAAGGCCGTATCCCGCCTAGGCAAATCGGGCGGTGATACGTGATGTGAGTTCCGCGAGTCGAAAGGCTCTCTAAACAAGGTGACATCTATCAGGCGGCCCCCGTCCGCGGGGGCCTCCGTCGAAGCCCGACGAGGCGGGGCGAGCACTGCGCAACGTGGTTAAATGTCCCGGCGCGATGGCGCCCCGTCTCTGACCAAGCTTAAGTTCGACGTCGGAACTCGGAATCGTCCGCAGACGACCTTCGTACCTGGCAGGGTGTTGTGCCCGGTAGAGCAGCGTCATGCTGCGATCCGTTGAGACTCAGCCCGACGCCAAGAGATTCGTCCGATCGTCTCCACGGAGCGTCGGCCCCCCCCAGCGCGAGCGAGCGTGCCGTACGAGCGTACGGACGGGTTTACCCGTCCTCTGCGCTCGTGCGCGCGTTCGTTCGCGCTTTTTTTTTGCAATTTTTTTTTCTCAAGAGTCTCCGACACTCGTGACGGTTTCTGCGTGATTGAGTTTCGAAGAAAAGAGAAGAACGAAAAACAAAAAAAAAAAAACAAAACCGACTCTGAAATTTTTCAAAGCGCGCCGGCCGTCACTCGTGACGGTTTCCGCGTGATTGAGTTCCGAAAGAAACAAAAAAACTTGATTGAAAGTTTACAGAGCGCACCGGCCGCCACTCGTGACGGTTTCCGCGTGATTGAGATGAGATGAGATGAGATGAGATGAGGAGAGAGAGAGAGAGAGAGAGAGAGAGAGAGAGAGAGGAAAAGAAAAAAAACACGCACAAATATGGATTATTTTATATTCTCTCATGTATATGTATATTAATATGAACTAAACTTATCAATTTGACTGTCCGAAAACGGCATTTTTATTTCTGTAAAATAATGTGTGTTTCAAATAAATATTATTATTAAGACGTGTCAATAAAGACGGATCTTTACTTTGCTTGATTTTCTAAGCTGATTTTTTGTGTGTTTAAGTTGATTTCTTATTTTATTTCATGTTACCTTATTTGGAGAACAAATTTATTTTGGAAGACCGATATTTGCAATTCAATAAGAATTTTAGTTCCTTGAGGTATGAATTAAATACGAGAAAACGAATTTAAATCTTGTGCGAGTTTCTGAGATGGATTCAGGGGGTTGGGTAGGGGTTAGGTAAGGTTAGGTTAGGTCAGCTTAGCGTTAGGTTAGCTAAGCGTTAGGTTAGGTTAGGTTAGGTTAGGTTAGGTTAGCGTTAGGTTAGGTTAGCTTAGCTTGGCGTTAGGTTTGGTTAGGTTAGGTTAGGTTAGGGTTAGGTTAGGCTCGGTTAGCTTAGCGATTAAGTTAGGTTAGGTTTGGTTAGGTTAGGTTAGGATTTAGGTTAGGTTAGGTTGAGTTAGGGTTAGTTTAAGGTTGGGTTAGTTGGTTCAGTTTAGGTTAGGTTAAGGTTAGGTTAGGTTAAGGTTAGGTTAGGTTAGGTTAGGTTAGGTTAAGGTTAGGTTAGGTTAGGTTAGGTTAGGTTAGGTTAGGTAAGGTTAGGTTCAGTTAGGTTAGGTTAGTTTAGAGGTTAGGTTAAGGTTGGAGTTAAGGTTAGGTTAGGTTAAGGTTAAGTTAGGTTAGGTTAGGTTAAGGTTAGGTTAGGTTAGGTTAAGTTGGGTTAGGTTAGGGTTAAGGTTAGGATTGGGGTTAGGTTAACAGCGTTAGGTTAGATTAAGGTTAGGTTAAGGTTGGGTTAAGGTTAGGTTAGGTTAGGTTAGGTTAGAGGTTAGGTTAGGGTTAGGTTGGGTTAACAGCGTTAGGATTGGAGTTAGGTTAGGTTAGGTTAAGGTTAAGGTTAGGTTAGGTTAGGTTAGGTTAGGTTAGGTTAGGTTAGGTTAGGTTAGGTTAGGTTAGGTTAGGTTAGGTTAGGTTAGGCTAGGTTAGGCTAGGTTAGGTTAGGTTAGGTTAGGTTAGGTTAGGTTAGGTTAGGTTAGGTTAGGTTAGGTTAGGTTAGGTTAGGTTAGGTTAGGTTAGGTTAGGTTAGGTTAGGTTAGGTTAGGTTAGGTTAGGTTAGGTTAGGTTAGGATAGGTTAGGTTAGGATAGGTTAGGTTAAGTTAGGTTAAGTTAGGTTAAGTTATGTTAGGTTAGGTCAGGTTAGGTCAGGTTAGGTTAGGTTAGGATAGGTTAGGTTAGGTTAGGATAGGTTAGGTTAGGTTAAGTTAGGTTAAGTTAGGTTAGGTTAGGTTAGGTTAGGTTAGGTTAGGTTAGGTTAGGTTAGGTTAGGTTAGGTTAGGTTAGGTTAGGTTAGGTTAGGTTAGGTTAGGTTAGGTTAGGTTAGGTTAGGTTAGGTTAGGTTAGGTTAGGTTAGGTTAGGTTGGGTTAGGTTAGGTTAGGTTAGGTTAGCTTAGGTTAACTTAGCGTTAGGTTAGGTTAGGTTAGGTTAGGTTAGGTTAGGTTAGGTTAGGTTAGGTTAGGTTAGGTTAGGTTAGGTTAGGTTAGGTTAGGTTAGGTTAGGTTAGGTTAGGTTAGGTTAGGTTAGGTTAGGTTAGGTTAGGTTAGGTAAGGTTAGGTTAGGTTAGGTTAGGTTAGGTTAGGTTAGGTTAGGTTAGGTTAGGTTAGGCTAGGTTAGGCTAGGCTAGGCTAGGCTAGGTTAGGCTAGGTTAGGCTAGGTTAGGTTAGGTTAGGTTAGGTTAGGTTAGGTTAGGTTAGGTTAGGTTAGGTTAGGTTAGGTTAGGTTAGGTTAGGTTAGGTTAGGTTAGCTTAGGTTAACTTAGCGTTAGGTTAGGTTAGGTTAGGTTAGGTTAGGTTAGGTTAGGTTAGGTTAGGTTAGGTTAGGTTAGGTTAGGTTAGGTTAGGTTAGGTTAGGTTAGGTTAGGTTAGGTTAGGTTAGGTTAGGTTAGTTTAGAATAGGTTAGGTTAGGTTAGGTTAGGTTAGGTTAGGTTAGGTTCGGTTCGGTTAGGTTAGGTTAGGTTAGGTTAGGTTAGGTTAGGTTAGGTTAGGTTAGGTTAGGTTTGGTTAGGTTAGGTTAGGTTAGGGTTAGGTTAGGTTAGGGTTAGGTTAGGCTAGGTTAGGTTAGCTTAGCGTTAGGTTAGGTTAGGTTAGGTTTGGTTAGGTTAGGTTAGGGTTAGGTTAGGTTAGGGTTAGGTTAGGTTAGGTTAGGTAATGTAAGGGTAGGTTAGCTGAGCGTTAGGTTAGGTGAGGTTAGGTTAGGTTAGGGTTAGGTTAGGTTAGGTTAGGTTAGGTTAGGTAATGTTAGGGTAGGTTAGCTAAGCGTTAGGTTAGGTTAGGTTAGGTTAGGATTAAGTAATGTTAGGTTAGGGTTAGGCTAGGTTAGGTTAGGTTAGGTTAGCTTAACGTTAGGTTAGGTTAGGTTAGGTTAGGTTAGGTTAGGTTAGGTTAGGTTAGGTTAGGTTAGGTTAGGTTAGGTTAGGTAATGTAAGGGTAGGTTAGCTGAGCGTTAGGTTAGGTGAGGTTAGGTTAGGTTAGGTTAGGGTTAGGTTAGGTTAGGTTCGGTTAGGTTAGGTAATGTTAGGGTAGGTTAGCTTAGCGTTAGGTTAGGTTAGGTTAGGTTAGGTTAGGATTAGGTAATGTTAGGTTAGGTAAGGTTAGGGTTAGGCTAGGTTAGGTTAGGTTAGGTTAGCTTAGCGTTAGGTTAACTTAGCTTTAGGTAAGGTTAGGTTAGGTTAGGTTACGTTAGGTTAGGGTTAGGTTAGGTTAGGTAAGATTAGGTTAGGCTAGGTAAGGTTAGGTGTAGTTGAGTCGACTTCGAAAAAATTCCCGCTCTGTTTTTTTTTCTTTTTTTTTAATAATCTTTTTGTTTGTTTTATATCGGTGTCTCCCCATTGCGAGGTGACGTCAAAAAATAACAATAAATTGATTTAAATACCGGAAGACCGACAGATGCCGCGTAGGGCGTACGAAATTCCCCCTCTGAAAGGAATTTTACTTATTAATTAATTATTATTACTTTTTAATCGGTGTCATTTAAACATGTTCGGTTCTGCCGAAAAAATGTCTTGCGTTATTAAAATTACCGAAGACCGACAAATTCCGGCTCGCGCACGGCGCAGAGAGCGCAGGCCCCGTAGGACGTGTAAAATTGCCGCTCTAAAAAAAAAAAAAAATTATATTTCAAATCGGTGTCTCGCCATTCCTTAGTGACGTGAGAGACAAAAAGAAAAGCAAAATAATACGAATACCAACCGATTTGGTGAGAGAACGACTTTGTGCTACAAACGTAAACAGACAGCGAGCGAAGCCGCCTCGCGCGCGGCGAAGAGAGCGCATGCCCCGTAGGACGTGTAAAATTGCTAAAAATATTGCTAAGCGCAGGCCCCGTAGGACGTGTAAAATTGCTAAAAAAAAAAAAAATCTTTCAAATCGGTGTCACGCCATTCCTTAGTGACGTGAGAGACAAAAAGAAAAGAAAAATAATACGAATACCAACCGATTCGGTGAAAGAACGACTTTGCGCTACAAACGTAAACAGACAGCGAGCGAAGACGCCTCGCGCGCAGCGAAGAGAGCGCAGGCCCCGTAGGACGTGTAAAATTGCTAAAAAAATTGCCAAGCGCAGGCCCCGTAGGACGTGTAAAATTGCTAAAAAAAAAAAAATCTTTCTAATCGGTGTCACGCCATTCCTTAGTGACGTGAGAGACAAAAAGAAAAGAAAAATAATACGAATACCAACCGATTCGGTGAAAGAACGACTTTGCGCTACAAACGTAAACAGACAGCGAGCGAAGCCGCCTCGCGCGCGGCGAAGAGAGCGCAGGCCCCGTAGGACGTGTAAAATTGCTAAAAAATTGCTAAGCGCAGGCCCCGTAGGACGTGTAAAATTGCTAAAAAAAAAAAAATCTTTCTAATCGGTGTCACGCCATTCCTTAGTGACGTGAGAGACAAAAAGAAAAGAAAAATCATACGAATACCAACCGAATCGGTGAAAGAACGACTTTGCGCTACAAACGTAAACAGACAGCGAGCGAAACCGCCTCGCGCGCGGCGAAGAGAGCGCAGGCCCCGTAGGACGTGTTTAAATTTCTAAAAAAATTGCTAAGCGCAGGCCCCGTAGGACGTGTAAAATTGCTAAAAAAAAAAAATCTTTCTAATCGGTGTCACGCCATTCCTTAGTGACGTGAGAGACAAAAAGAAAAGAAAAATAATACGAATACCAACCGATTCGGTGAAAGAACGACTTTGCGCTACAAACGTAAACAGACAGCGAGCGAAACCGCCTCGCGCGCAGCGAAGAGAGCGCAGGCCCCGTAGGACGTGTAAAATTGCTAAAAAAATTGCTAAGCGCAGGCCCCGTAGGACGTGTAAAATTGCCGCTCTAAAAAAAAAAAAAAATTATATTTCAAATCGGTGTCACGCCATTCCTTAGTGACGTGAGAGACAAAAAGAAAAGAAAAATAATACGAATACCAACCGATTCGGTGAAAGAACGACTTTGCGCTACAAACGTAAACAGACAGCGAGCGAAAACGCCTCGCGCGCAGCGAAGAGAGCGCAGGCCCCGTAGGACGTGTAAAATTGCTAAAAAAATTGCCAAGCGCAGGCCCCGTAGGACGTGTTAAATTGCTAAAAAAAAAA
>JAHDVE020010418.1:0-202952 GCA_022606495.2 Halesus radiatus
ATACTTTTGATATAGATACAGGATTAAAAATACTTCATACGGGATACAAAACAACACAAATTAATAATTTAGAAATACTAGAAATTAGGAAAAGCGATAATTTAAAAATTGATATAATCAACAAACAAAAAAACTTTTTTGGTAACCCTATATTAAATATTTTCCCACTTACCAGGCCTTCCTACTCTAATGACCATTCCAACAACTTGACGATTTCTTAATTATACCTTTGTCACCTTCCTTTAACGATTGTAATTCCCTAGTTATTTGTCTTTCCCCTACCACCCCTCCCCACTTAAATCTTTGTAATTTCCAAATTATTGTAATTTCCTGATTGTAATTCCCTAATTACTTGTCTTTCCCCTACCACCCCTCCCAACTTAAATCTAACTGTTCTATATTTTAATTGTTAACTTCAGTATACATTGATACCTGAAGATGTGAGCATCGCTCACGAAACATGTAGTAATATTGTATATTAATAAAGTGATGTATACAAAGTTATTTTGTTTTAATTAAAATACATAATGACATCACAAAGTGAAAACCTTCTAGAAGAAGAATTCTTCTTCGAAAAAATAATTAATAATTATCACTAGGCAAACGCAGCTGCTCTCACCTTGAAAGGTTATTATCGTCATGAGACTTAAAATATCTTTAAATAGTCTTAAAAATATATTTATATGTCAAACGTGCAATTATAAAATAAGTGTTGCAATACCGAGTGAAACCGGGCAAAAAAAACTAATTAATTATGTTTTAATTGAGATATGGCTGGTCCATAAAGGCGATTTTTTCCACTTTCTTCATTTGTTGGGGTCGCCAGTTCACGGCGGCGTGGATTACTAGTCTTATATAGTTTGGTATTTAGAAGAGATCGATTGCCAAACGTACTGAAAATATAATTAATAATATAGGTACACAATATGGCGCCCACACCTTGGTGGAGAAATACGAACGGTGATTGCTGGGATTCCCAGCGCCAAAAGAATAAATATTACACCATCAATTTACGATTAAATTTGTAATTACTTTTAAGAGTTAGAAATTTTGAAAATTTATTTTTTTTTCCAAAGAAAAAACTGCAGATGTTTTGGTTATCTATATATTTATTGTGTTGAAGCATAATTTATGACATAATGTTACAAAATAAAATTTATCGCAACAATTCTTGCTTAGTTCAAAAAGCGGTTCAATCATAAAAAAAGTTCTGGTAGGTTATTATTATTACGCGTGACGGTTGTTTCGCCTTCCGATGGCATTATCAAACTGTCAGTTTAATAATATAATTATAACGATAATGTCTTCCGAAGGCGATACAGCTGTTACGCGTAATAATAATTAACTGGTAGAACATATTTTAAAAATAAACCGTATTTAAATTTAAAAAAGTAGTATCGTAGAAAGCACTTTGTGGTTTGACATATTTATTAAACAAAATAAACGCTTTGTACAACTAATTTATTCTTAAATCATCACCAACTGGTTTCGCGTATCCCAAGATTCGTCGGGATAAAATTTAAAAATGATTAAGTTAAATTTTACCCTGACGAAGCTTGGGATGAGCGAAACCGGTTGGCGATGATTGAAAATTAAATGAGTGGTTTAAAAGAAAGCGATTGTTTTGTTTAATAAATAATGATATTTAACTTTTTTTAAACTCGTACTCTTTCGGGAAAGAGATTATTATTAAATTCGTGGAAATGAAATGAAAATCACTCTGATTCACTTCGTGGGAAAATATGATTAAGATGATGATTGGATGACTTACTATGTTATTACATCACCATTTGGATGTCCTTAACCTTTTTCGAATATATGGTGACGCTACTGATGATTCATTTAATAATTACAATTGTCGTTGTGCAACGATTCTCATTATATCGGAAGTTAAAACACTTTATCATATTTAATCAGTGGTTGCGAATGCTCATCGTTTCATGTAGGTATTGACTATAACTAATTTTTCCAGAAAGGTTTTTCTGTTTATTTTTTTATTATTTAAAGACTTTTAACAAAGTTGCATTCTTTTTGCACTGACTTTTCATTGATTAATTATACTAAAACGTGACACCGGTATTTTTTTTTAATGTTGTACTATATTTATGGTTACAATGATTTATATTATGTAGGCAAAAATAAAACTGTCTGTTTTTCTATAGCCCCGTTAAGTGACTAAAACCACCGCAAGGGCGATTTACATCTTGTGGAAGTTTGAAGCCCCTTCTAAATAAATATGTTTTTAGATTTTTCTTAAAGGTTTCGAAATTGCTTTCTGACCTCAAACTAAATGGAAGGTGATTAGTGATTACATTGAAAGTTCTGTCCCCAAATTTAGCAGCATTCGTACGAGAGGGTTCAACTAGTCTGTTCGACGCATCAGATGTGGCTGACCTGAGATCGAGATATATACAATATGGAGTATTAATAAAAAAATAAAAATACCGGGACACATTGGGATCTTGCATTGTTTATTTAATGTAAAATTAATTTATTAAAACCAACATACCAAACCATCGACAAAATATCGATGTACCGAACTCACTATGGAAATAACGTAGAAAGCAAAATAAGTTGCATTGGCTTAAAAAGTCCGAATGGAAAGTGCACATCAAAAGTTGAATAAACACCAGGCCTTGGGTACTACAATAAACAAACGTAGCTCTTTTTAGATGAACCTTTTTGTTTGTTCAATTTCCACCGCGATCTATAACCGAAGACAGTCAGTTAGAGATATTTTATTTTTATGTAAGTACCGCACAAGACCAAGTGCTTCCAACTGTCTAGAGCCACTGAGACTATAGCATCCCTAATAGAGGTATGTTGTGAAGCTGAATGTAGTGGGGGGGGAAGGAGATGGGAAGAGAAAGGTGGGGATGTATCTGGCTATTCAGATCTGGTCACCAAACAAAGCTAAAACCATTACAAGCAACGTTTCGATTATGAATGGTGGTCTTTCACCAGGGCGATACTGAAAGTGTCTACCACTTTGAAACATGCCCCAAATATACTATACATTAATTTAAATTAATAAACTGTACAACAACAAAAATAAAAATTACTTAAGCACGCCGGAATTTCAATCCGCAACCTTCGAATTCGTTACCGGGGATCATAACCACTTAACCACGGAGGCGAAGAATAAACATAAATACTAGATAACACTATTTTTCACACGTTTAAACTAACTCACACACTGAAATCTCGATTCATATCCATATACCTACATAATGAAGATGCAAAACTTCAAACTGCATTACGTCATTTGACACATTTTGACTTACGACAGTGTTGCGGGTGTGCGATACAAGAACTTTTCGCAAACGCATGCAAATTAAAATGCTATTGGATTTATCCTCGTCTGTACATTATGTACGTTAATCAATATTTATTGATGGGAGTGAAATAAAAGCTTCTCAGTCCAGTCATAGTCAGTGCCTGCAGGTTGTTATGGCGGGTCTAATAAAATAAAATGGCCAACACTGACAGAAGAACACGATGGTGCGTTTTCTGCCATTGGCCTCCATTTAACGACTTTGGCTAGGGGTTATTTAAATCTCGAAACATTTTTACTGGCATCGTCCGAGTCACGATTACCTGCTAGTGGCTCTGTCTTACTTGAGAATATGTCGTCATTATCTCCCACCCTGGAACAAAATAAACTAACGACAAGGGGCACTCTTTTTGCACGGTAATTAGTTGATTATATTCGTGTAATTCACTTTAAAGTCGACAGTACGTCCTTTTGCCATGGTCAAATATAATTTTTGATATTTATATATTAAATAGTGTTTTTACATAAAATATTTATTAACTTTATTAATAATGCGACAAACAAAGGAATTTAACATTTATTGAAGAAGAAATATGATTTACTCTGTTTATGCTTTATTGACTGGTTAAGGTTAAACGAAACGTAATACGCGCTCACAGATGGCGATAATTTAAATAATAAATATATTATTAAAAAAAAAACCTTTTAGCGCGCGCGTAATGCTTTAAAATACTAAAATTAATTGTTTATTGGCGGGTTATGCACACGGAATATGAAATGGATAAGTTGTTAATGTAGATTTAAAGCTCAAGCCCTACAAGAAACTTATAAAAATACGATACCTTATTGTAAAACTAACATACCTATACAGATTTTTTATAAGTTTCTTTAAGGACTTGTGCTTTAAAGTTACAATGACAATTTATTCCATTTCATATTCCATGTGTACACCCGCCAACAAACGATTTCTATGAATATTTCAAAGCATTTTTTCAAAAATAGTTTAATTCGCGCCATCTGCGAGCGCGTATCACGTTTCGTTTAAACTTAAGTACTAGAACTGAACAGGTTCGATAATTTCAATGTTCCTTCCCTCCGCCCTTCGTTTATGCTTCATAACTGAATAATGTGCATCAAAAAATACCTATACATGTTCTAAAAAGGTAGGAATGTTAAAAATATTGATTAAAAATTATAGCGTATTTTCTTTATTTTTTTAGAGTTACCTAAGATTCAAAGTTGATAATAGTAGCTTTAGAAATTACAGACAGAAAAATCTGTCCAAATTTCTTGAACGCATTCCTCACCATTCTAGAGTTTTCTGTCCTTCAAATTTTATGTTGATAATGGATTAAGTCGTAACAATGATTCACATATAATTCAAATTACTAATAGGACCTATAATAATTTAAGCCCAATATAATCAACACATTCAGAAATGACACATTGTCACTTCTTAAAATTGAACACTTCTTAAAAAGCGGAAGAGTATCTTTATTTCAGAAAATAAAATAATGCATCACCGGCCTATAGTTTCTTTTCCACAATATCATCCAGCCGTGGGTACCCGCTACTTTTCCGAATCATCCTAAGAACCAGATACGTCCCTCTTCTAGTTCTCATGTCAAAAGGTTTTTTTTCATGAAGCTACTATTTCAATATTTTAAATGTGCCAGCATATCACAACATAAGTAGACACAAACCAGAAAAAAACAGTAATTGGAAAAGGCTAGGGGGAGACAACAATATAACAAAAAAAGGAAAAAGTTATAAAACCAAGAAGTTGTTGGCTTCAGGTGGGTTTCACTTATTCCTTGAGATAATGGTTAAAAGGACGAACGTTCATAGATCTGCACAGACGATACCCTCATTTTGCCTAATATAATATTGTTTGCAAATTATGAGAGAAAAAATCATTATAGTATTTCAAGAACCAGGGGAGAGGAGAGCCACGAAGATACTATGCAAATACGTACTGCGGTAAAATACTACCGATGAGAATCCCACTAACACATTTCTTGGATACTTAGGCTTTCTCAAGGTCTTTGTATAGTACCAGTTTAAGAATTTTACTTTAAATCCGCAGGTTGCAGGTTCCATTACCGCCACATTTTTTTTTGTGTACGGTGACTCCAATATTATGTCGATGGGCATATCTAGAGAGGATATATCTACATAAAACAAAATTTGCATGAACACTATATCAATTCTTAAAAAGTGTAGATATGTATCACCTGAAAATGCAGGACAAATTATTGATGAGATAACGAAATGTTTGAAAATTTCAAATGCACTTGTAGTGGCTTTGAATAGTTGAACATCTGTATGGTATTGAAAGTATGACGGCATTATTAAAGACATGTATTTTTATTTCCATAAAAATGATTTTCCAAGTTTATCTGTATACTAGTACCTGATAAAGACCCCACCTCGGCCGCTGCTTCTTCTGCAGCGATTCAGTTAGATTCTGCTGTTGTCTAGACGATTTCTTACGTATTTTAATATTATTATACTTTGTGCAATCTCCGTGATGTTTCAGAATTGACACTATACTACCGTGATATTCTCTTTAATATCTTTTGTAATTGTATGTTTCATTTCACGTTTTATAGGCACTGCGGGTTTGCGTGTTGTGATGTCGATTGTTAAATTTATCATACACCATTGAAATGAATTTACGACTGTTGTAAAAAACAATATTGGTAGAGGAGTAAATAAGGTTATCCTGCTATTTATGCTTGCTGATTTATCTTTGGTATTCTGCGACTGCTTCAAGGACTCGGGAACTCTCACCACCTCTTTGAGAAAAGTATTCTCTTTTATGGTATTGTTATCGTAGTGTTATGGTATGAGTGTGACAATGATTCTGCATGTATATTATAACTATGTTACGCTTGTATACCTACTATATGTACAATTTTTTTTGTTAACTTAAAACCTTTTTATCTTTCTGTATTGTAAATAAAACCATGTAAAATGTTAAAATATGTAAAAGCCAATCAGGGCGTTAATTAATAAATAAATAATGCAAACAAATGAGCATTTTATTTGTTCATTGGGTACTATCAATATAATTTGTATACAATATTACTGGATTACCAAACTAACCCATTCAATAATAATAATAGTAATGAGGTGTTACTTCCAATCTGGTGGTGTTGTGTGTAATTAGAATCTTCACAGTTCTGCAGTTCAGAATTTAACAACGACCAAAAATCGTTTCCATGATAAATCAACACACCTATAAATCGTCACACTTTTTAACAGTGGAGTCATAAGTACGGAAAAAAAATAGCCCAAAAAGTTAATCTAACCTAACCTAAATGATAATTTTTAAAAGAAAAATATTTTCTTATAGAAAAAGATTATTAATTAGGTTACGTTTTCGGGGTAGTATGTTTATCGTACTTTCAATGACTTTATGTCACTTTTAAAACAATGTAAAAAACTGTGTAATTACGCTAACACTACCTTATACCAAGCCGATGACAATAAAACTGCGTTAAGGGATAAGGTTATTTTTCGCGAACTGACTGAAAGAACTGACGAAAAGAAGATATAAAAACAATTATATTTCAGATGCAGTTCATAAAAATTGATCTTTCGACTGAATATCTTACTAATTGTAAAAGGGGTGTTTCAAATAATATAATCTAAAACGGCATTATTGATAATTTGGTTGACGACGAAATTTAAAGGTAAGACGATAAACACATAATCAAAATGATTCCAAGAATCGATAAAAATGTGAAATTTATCAATATCATAAAAGTCAATCATTCTAATCTAGTCAAAAATGATTATTTACACCAAATCGATTAAATACCATTTAGGTGTCGCGTGTTTTTCTAATAAACGTGAAAATATAAAAACTTTGCAATATTCTCAGCACAGGTTCTCCTAGTAAGGTGGTCACGACACATATAACACTCCATTCGCAGTATCACCTCTTCAAACATACCTTCTTACACTCCACATTATAAAACACCATACAAAGCAACTTTATTATATTTAAAAAAATATATATTATGTAAAACGGTACTTTATAATATATAGATATAAATAAATAAACTCTGGCTATGGATGTTCTACGGCCCTATATTGTTGCTCTTCAAGCTCGCTTTGGGATATTTAGGTTGGCCAAGTTGCTCTATAGTAGAAACCAGTAGCGGTTTTCTCTACCGTGCGTTTGTGCAGTAAACTTCCATAAATAAGATAAGAAAATAAAACGAACGTGTATAGTTTTTTAAACACAGTTTAAACAACGCGACATTCACATTGACATCGCGTTTCGGTCCCACCCGGGCGTCACGAGTTCAATTCCCCGTCTGGCTAAGTCCTCTATCACGACATAAGCAACATCTTCCGCTTACTTTTATGGTAATAGGAGATTTTCAAATATTGTCAGGTTATTCGTAACCGGGGAATGTTTGTCTTTCTTGAAAATAAAAATACTGCCCGAGAGCGAGACCGAAATGAATTCCATACGTGCGTCATGAATTCAGGGTCTATGGGGATGTCTATCTTAAGAAATGGTTCATACATCGTCATTCTCGTGGCGCTTCAGTAGGAAGCCGTACCGAGCGTGCAATATAAAAGTTGACCGTATGCGCAGCTATATGAAGATTAGTTGAACAACAAATTTGTACGGAATAGTATTATGAAAAAATGAACAGTTTTTTGTTGTTGTTATTATCGCGTTTTAGTTGTTATTAAAAAAACTTAATTACTGAAGGTGGTTTGTTACGCAAATTGTTATTTTTATATTTAAAACTTTTTTGTTTTTATAACCATCGACAATATAATGCATTATTCGCTAGTCACAGAAGTTTTAATGAATCGCCTAATTGTTTTTTCCTAGTAGGTCGCTAACTTCTAGTACAGTGATATGATGATATTCGTTTAGATCTAGAGAAAAAAAAATAATATGGAAAAGGCAACATAGCATTTTTTTAATTAATTTAATTTTCAATGTTTTTTAACACTTTTTTAATCTCCGATTGAACTCCCAACGAGATAAGCCACGAGCCGCCACTGATAGAGACCCTAACAAGACAAGTACACTGAAATAAAATGGTCAGAAATGGATAATTTTTTCAATCGATGATTTTATGCTTGTATCGGGGTTGGCATCAGCACTGCATTGTGGACTGCTAGCTTCGCTTCTTTGTATTTTTTTGTTAGCGCCAACCGTGTTTAGTCCTCTGCATTTATCTTTCTTTCAATATCCTTACAGCCTTTCCCTCTCTCGTAAACACGCTTTCCAAATACACAAACTCAAACTTAATTTCTAATTCAAAAAACGATTTCTTCATCTTTCCATTCCGATCAAGTGGAATGGTAATATACAATGCAGGGAGTCTAAGAGATACAGGGAGGTATTATTCGCTGCATTTTCTTTGGCTTTCTCGGGTCTAAAACCAAAAGGTACTAAGTCAGAGGCACGCTGGTTCCCATTTAAATCTATGTGGAAGGCACTTCTAGTTTGGATTCTTTAATCTATGACACAGGTAAATTCTAGACATGAAGTCGACGCCTGCGCTCAGGCAAATTTCATAGCAACCTCGATGGAAAATTTCCATACAATAATTAAATAATTATAAATCATGATTCAACAAAAACGGTACAAAAATCTACTTAACGGTAGTAACCATGGGAAAGTCCAAAAGACACAAAATAAATAAAATATCCAAATTTACCAAAACAATTAGGGGCAAGGAATTCTCAGATATCTTTTAATGTGCAATGAGGCTTACATTACTGGCTACTTCTGAAATAAATCGTATTGACAAACATCGGGAAACGGGGCTTGTCTCAATCAATTCGCACACCACTGCAATAATAGTTTAGCGACGAAAGTCAAAATATCATATTTTTTTAAAATCCTGAACGAAATGAAAATTTCACACCATCAGTCCACGTAACTTTAACTACGTGAAATAACGGTTACAGTTACTAACAACATAGAAAATCCAACCTAATGACACACATTGAAAAAACAGGCTTATCCCAATAAATTCGCACACCACTGAAAGAATAGTTTAGCGACGAAAATTAAAAATATCATTAATTGTTTTTGTGTTTAATTCGTACAAATCCATTTTTTTTTAAATTTAATATAAATCAAATATAATTATGTTATTATTAAGTTTTGCAAGCATTTTTAGTTTTTTATTATTGTTACAGCTGCTTTGGCGTTTAAGGCCATCCTCGAACTGCGGTTAATCCACATTGTGACGACTTTTTTATATGATTTTATTTATTCCCACCCAATTCTAATTTGGACGGGTTTTTAAAAATAATAATGATTTATTATCGGTAAAACGGATTTAGTTAGAAAACAATTAAAATTCAGAATTCTGAGAGGTTTTCACATGTGTTTCCTCGTGTTTAACTGATAATGTTTTCTTAATTGATTTATTTAAATGTGTTATATTGTTTTGATAATGTGAACATACTGGGAAGGGGTGAATATATATTTTTCCTTACTTTATTAATTAATGTTATATTAGGATCATTCGTTGTTCGTTTATTAATTTCGAAGTATTCAAGTAAAATTAATCTAAGATCCTTTCTTTATAAATGTAAGGGTTTAGTTTTCTTGTTGTCAAGCGGGACGTGATTATTTACTAAGAGATGTTCTACGAATTTTGAAGAAGTGCTTTTATTTTTATAACATCGTATATGTTCTTTGAATCTAGTTGAAAATGCCTTTCCCATCTGCCCTATATAGATATCATTGCAGTCGGCGTGGTCATATTTTAATTCGTATATGCCACTATTATTAAGTTTAAGATTTTTACTTTTTTAGTTTTTTAGGCTTGTTCCTATATTATTATTGGTTCTAAAAGCTATATTTAAACCACATTCTTTATATCTTTTTCATCACGTTACAGCGTCAAATAATCGATAGAACTAGTGAATAAAACTAAAAAAATTGATCTTCCGCATAATCAATTCATTTCTTTAGACGTAAAATCGTTATTTACCAACATTGAAGAACTTAATAATAACATTATTTTTTTTTAATAAAATTAAAAAAATAAATAAATATATATATAAATAAATAAACAAAGTTATTGTTTTATTTTCATTAAATATGTCTAACCACAAAGTGACTGCTTTCTATCAAAATAAATATCATATGTAAAAAAATCCTGTAACGATTTGAAAACTTCACACTTTCTGTTCACGTAACTGTAGCTACGTGTAATAAAGGTTACAGTTACTCCAAATCCAACCTAATGACACATTGAAAAAAAGGTTTGTCCCAATCAATTCGCACACCACTGCAAGAATAGATTAGCGACGAAAGTAAAAAAAAACCTGTAACGACCTGAAAACTTCACACTTTGTCCACATCAACTATAAATGGGAATTAAGATTATCAATTGATAAAACAAATAATTCGTTGGTTAGTGACTTAATTAAAATTACAGAAAACATTTACAGCATTAAAATATATGAGTTCTGGCGATATCCTTGTCATTAAATACCTACCATCTGTATTTCAGTAATGAAAAAAGCAGAACTGAACAGTTTAATTGGATATAGGTGGTTTGATGAATGAAGTCAGAGGTACGATAAGAATTGGTTAGAATATAAATAAATAAACAGTTGATTAATGAAGCAGTGGCGTACATTAAACAAAACCAAAAATCAAGGTTAAATGCATCGCACGGTGTTAGGTTGTAAATCAAACTGGCTGGTTTTATTAAATATTTTTTAATCAGCATAAAATCACTTTTATATCAGCAATCGTGGGGCTGTAAATTTTAAAATTCAACAGAAACTTTTAATAACTATCTTTAGGTAATTAATGATATAACAACAAAAAATCAACACCCGTTTACGTTATATTGGAAAATAATAGATACCTGACAGGCAATTTACATACATATTGTTAATACATATTTGAATCTTTTTAATTGCTCGTTTAAATCGTCAGCATAAAAAAGACCTTTGCACAAAAATGGCATGTTATAAAATAATTATTTTACAGAAGAGCATAAAATTTGAATATCGTGGTTCTATCAAAGTTTCGTAATGTTCTATACGAATCGTAGATATTCTTGATATGCGAGGAATAAGAAAAGAACAACAAAAAAAACAACATTAAATAAATGCAAAATGTTACCAAATAAAGTTCAAAATAACCGAGCTTCGTATGATTTTAATCAAATGACGTCACAATAGTTGTCAATTTTTTCCAAATTCGTACGCAATAGGGTATCATGGTGTAGAATGATGTCAGGGGGCTTTTGATTTGCTTAATAATCATTTTTTTCAAAATATGTTTAATCTTTTTTGTTTTATTTCTATCGATGTTTAATGTCCATATGAACATTTTTAATAGCAAAATAATAACCAACATAATTCCTATGTTATAAATACCTCCTTTTTGAAAATACATAGTTTATTTTTAAATAATTCAAAGTAGAATTATTATTTCAGGTATTTCAATAATCCCATCTCGGCAGCGAAATAAAAGTACCCGGGTAGGTACTGCAGCTTCAAAGTGAAACCTGTACCGCGAGGTGCATCATTGTCGCTTGTTCGTCCGGCCAGTTTATTGCTCTCGCCGATGAGTTTATTGTTTCCTTGCGGGAGTAAAGGTGGATACTTTGGGGCGACAAGGGAGGGGAGCGGGAGTCCTTTGTTAGACGGACTTTCGGGAAATTCATTGCTTAGGGGAAGCCCTAAATTCAGAGATACCGTATAAGACCTTGTATCATGCAATTGCAGGATGCAGAACACAAATGAACATGTAAGATCTTACGCGCATTATGTTTGATTGATTGTTTCGGGAAGAGGTCCTTGGACACAGACAGCAAACAAAATGTTATTACAAATATTTATTTTTCTCATATCTCGCACCTCCCTGGAACTAGCGTCATTGATCCGTTTGGCACCGGTGAACAGTCGGGAAACATGCCAAATGTGCGCCCAACGTTTTTACATGGTTGACATTTGACACACGAGAACGGGTCGCTTCTACGACTTGGTCTTGTGTTCAACAGCTAGGCTGTGGAATGATTTGCCGGCCTCTGTGTTTCCTCCCTCCTGCAACATGAGTCTCTTTTAGACGCAGGTTCACTCCTTCCTATCCTCTAAAATACCCTCCACACAGCATCCCCAAAAATGATATAGGTCTTGAGAGAAATTATTTCCCTCAGGGCCTCCTGTGTGGAGATAATGTAAAAAAAAATTGTTATATAATTTACCTACTCTCTGTATTTCCCAGATGAGAGACCACAGTGGTTTAGCAGTGGCGGGCAGTGCATAAAAGCTAAAAAGCGGTAAGCACAGAAAAACAAAACATAGAAAGAAAAATAAAAATTGCAAAAAAAATATTATGACAGAAATTTTGTCCCGTGAATTTGGTAAGGAACTTGAATACTCATTTATTCAGTTGGTCCCAACAATCATCGGATTATGATAATAAAATGACCACTTACAAAAAATGTCTATTTAATGCGTATTCATACCCAAACTGTACACAGCCTGCCTTTGGTCAAAGGGGAATGCGCGTCACCGTGGTTTAGCTAAGTTTAGTGATAAAGATGTGAATAGCCAAGTACTTTCCAACCTTCCTCTTCCCCATGCCTTCAATCCCAGAAAATCCCAGCAGCAGAGCCGAATTTGACAATTTTCGCGATTTATTGCTTAGATTATCGATTTTATATAACCATTCGTAAGACTTTAGAAAGAAATTGATTGCTAGTGTGAAGGGTCGCTAAGCAATTAACAACAGATTAAAGTAACTCAAGCTGAAGTAGGATCTTCAAATAAACTAACCTGCCAAAAAAAACAAGGTGAGACATGTTTGTATGATGAAGGAAATTGAATTTACATTGACGAAATGTTTCCTAACTAACACTACTACTAGGTATACTAACAAAATGTACTAACTACACTACTTTTAGTACACTATTCTAATATTTATATATAATATTATACTAATACGTGACTTTTGAGTGTGCTAGAAAACAAAGATTAAAAAAAATTACATTACTCATATTGTTGTAGCCGAATGAAGAATTTTTAGTAATGTGGGACTGCGCCCCACTTAGCTAAAAAAAATTTCCTGCAAATATTCATTTAAAAAAGAAATTTGTGGAAAACAAAATTTTAAACTTTTTTCGACTACAACCACATCAAAAATATTGATTTTTTCAAACTTAGAAGTAAAAATAGACCAAAAATTCATGAGCCGCCCATGCTAATAATTTAATATTATACTTTACCTACTAATACTTACATGAAACATTAAGAATTGTGAGGTTTATTTACAGAATATGTAAGCCATTCAAGGAGCATCAATCAATTCTAACCCTTTATAGCGTAATGAGTAAGATTAAGAAAGGGACGCTTAGATGGTTTGGGCATGTGGAGCGAATGAACGAAGAAAGGAGTGAAGAAGTATGACAATGTGAATGGAAGAAGAAGCCGGGGACGTTGGAAGACATGGCACGATCATGTAAATACAATGTCAAAGTGTAATAGAAGAGAATGTATGAGACGATGTATGAATCAAGACCAAGATGAGTTTTTGGCGGTCCGTCCTCTCTGCCTACCCCTGCGGGGAAACGGCGTTGGTTAGTTAGTTAGTTAGTTTTAAACTGATATGGAGGCAATATTTGGATTCTCATGTATGTTTACAATGTTTAATTTAATATGTTTAATATTTAATATATTTTATGTTGAATCTGTTAATGAAAATTGTTTTCTTTTAAATGTGATCTAAATGACCATCTTAGATCCCACGACGTAAGTCATGAATATTACAACGAAATTAAGAGGCAATTGATTGATTTAATATGTTTACATAATATAATTCCCCGTCATCTCGATACTACAGTATATCTTAGCAATATTCCTACTTCCCATTGTTTAAGACGCCATAACATATTCCACCTGAATACACTGAGAAATAATATTGCCTACTTTAGCCCTCTCTCTCAAATGTGTCGATAATATTATAATAAGATAGAGAGTGCTAACGTAGACATTTTTGTCGATAATTTCCACAGTTTCAGAAAAAAAATTCCAGCTATTACTTATAAATATGTAACAATAATTGGGGTAATTATATTATGTGTCACTTGGATCTATCTTTGTACCTTTGCATCTATTTGTATTACGTATTATTGAGTGAGTTTTTGTAATGTTATTTTTTTGTTTTGTGTATACTTTGTCAGAGTATTTGTAATTTTATGTCATTTATATGCATAATAACTAAGTTTTTATAACTAGATTGTTCACACATAATTGAAAACATCTGTAAAAACGAAGTAAAAAATAAATAAATTGTTATACCTACTATTACAATGCAACACAGCCTCCGTAACCCTTCCGCCGCCTTGTCGTACACGCGAAAGCCAAGCGAGTGGGTATATTTCGGATGCCAGGCAAATTGGAAGCGTAATCTAAAGATTGCCAGCCGCGACAATGCAGAATAATTAAGTTGGAATTTTCCGAAGGGACGAGAAGCGAAGCTTTTGCTGTACGCGGGAATGTTTTCGGTTGAAAAAATGGAAATTTATTATTTTAAATAATTACGAAACTAATTACTGCTTTAATGAAACTTGGTTTAAATTCCTAGTCAAATGAATCACATAATTAAACTACGCGTTTCGATACCTACACTCTGTAAAATCATAAGTTTTGAATTAGGAAATTTTGAATTATCATTTTCGACAATGTAATTTACATGAATTCCGAAAATAATTAATCATCATTCTAAGTCATTTGAGTGATAGACAATTTCAGTATCGCTCTGGAGAGAAAATACGTGGGAGATGTGTGGTAAAAATATTATTCAAAACTTTGTAAGTCAAGGAATATACATACAGGTATATATCGACATAATGTTTTTAAATAGAAAGGATTCAACAAGCGAAAAATAAATGAGGTTTTAAGATGTGCGTCGGTACAAATGTCCCAACAAAAAAAATGTTTTCTTTAAGGATGATTGAAGGCATTGTGTTTGTAAATTACCCGCCTACATTCTTATTAGGTACAAATAGATGATATACTCGTAGATATACTTATAGATGGATTCACAACTAATAATATTTAATAAAAATAAAACAATAACTCTGTTTATAAGCATTAGAATTTTATTTAATTATATTAGGACCGACCGGTTTCGCTTAACATAAGAATCGTCAGGGTACAAAATTAACTGAACTGTTTAATTTTGTGCCCTGACGATGCTTATGTTAAGCGAAACCGGTCGGTCCTAATAAAATTAAATAAAATTCTCGTGGTTATAAACAAAGTTATTGTTTTATTTTTAATAAATATGTCTAACCATAAAGTGACTGCTTTCTATCAAAATATAATAATATTTAAATACTGGGATCAAATAAACATAAAGTCCCTAATGTAAGTAGTTTTGATGGAAAAAGTTAAGGCCATCCACCGGCTAAAATTCCAACGAAATTACGCGCTCCTTATGCAGGTGGCGACAAGGTTGAAAGTCCCGCTTAACATCGACCGCATCTTTCGATTTACAGAAAAAAACCATCACCAAAATGCTCGTTTTATTCTATTCTGTAAAGCTCAGACATAATTATTGAAATGTTTTACGATCATATTCTAAAAAACTTAATTTACCACAAAGAACAATAGGACAACATCGGAAAAGGGGTTCGTAAGTAGGAGAGTTTGCGCTTTAAACATTTTTTTAATGTCTGATCCTTTATTTTTTTCTAGGCTTATAAAAAGACACAACAAAAAAATGAACGGTTATACGAAAGGTCAAGGTTTGTTCTATTTGCAGTATTTAATTAAATCGTCTACGATATTTCTAGGCCATCAAATTCTCAAACCGAAAACACATGATTTTGCATTACTTCCCATTGCATCGCCTTAAATAAAAATTCTTCTTTCAAACGAAACGATTATATATATAGAAATACGGGTTATTAATATCCTGATAATATTTTAAAAGCTTCTACTACCATCACAGAAAGCGGAAAATGTTACTTGGAGGACTTGAAGCCGAGTAATTAAACTCAGGGATGCCTAGGTGGGAGCCAGACGCGATGCCAACTCAGCCATTGTGATCGGTAATATAACGATAATATTAGCTTAGACATAAGGCATGGGTACATAATAATTAACGTTTCATTTAATTAATAAACTTTTGTAAAACATATGTAGGTAGGACGGTCAGAAAAGGGTAATATTATTTCTGATTTGATTTTGACACATGCTATAAATTTAAAAAATATGTAATAAATATTTTTCTGTTTAAAAACAATATGTTTATCGTATTATGTAATAATATTATCAATATGTCGAATTAATAAATAATCCCTCTCCGACATCCCCCTCCCCATCCATTGTAACACATTAACACAAAATATTAAATAATAATTCAGGGATTATACAAATCATTTCAAAACAGGCAACTTATTATAGTAGAGAATAATATCATATGAGAAAAAGATCCAGCCATGAATGACCAACACGTAATCTACTGAATTGCAGACTAACAGATCAACAGGGAAGAAACTTTATCTGAGCCGTAAAAGAGGCTATAAAAAATATTATTTTATTTTTTAAAACAATAACTAAACAATTTACGCTCCTTACGTCATTGTGAAATAAAAGAGTTGTGAAACTTGAGAGTCTCAAGGAAGATATTGTGTTTTTTTATTTATGGGGGCACAAGGTAATGACAAAAATAGCCTTATATTCAGCGTAGTATTGTGACGAAAAACATATAGAGACAAAAAATTAAAATTGGGTAGGAATAATATATAATTTTTAGATAAATAATTTTATATTATTTTTTGTTTTTCGTATATCTTTGTAAATTTAAATTTTTTTTTTGGAAAAATGATAAACCCATGGACATAAAATACACCCAAAGAAGTTTTAGCAGATAACAAGACGTGGAAAGCGAATTCGCCGGTGTTGAACCCAAGGACGGCAACCTCGTATATCAATCATTTACCATCCATCATGTTTGTGAAAAAAAAAAACTTTTAAAAGTGCGGCGAGCCGAAAGAACTCACTTGGATATGGTTAAACTAATAGTTTATTTAATTATTGCATCTAATAAAAATAAGCCTTTCCTACATCACGCTTAACAATACAATAGTTTTTTTAGCAAGATTTTGTTTTTACTCTAGCTATAAAAATGACCCTTGAGTGGCGCCAAGGGTTTTTCTCCCAATGACGTCACGTAGTTGTCAATCTCGTCCGCGAAAATATCCCAAGCGGTTACCTATGACGTCAGAGCCGATCGTTAGACATGGTGAATTAATAATAGATATTTCATAGATAGGTCATTTTTTTATAGAAAATCCTCAATTCTATGCCATCATAAAGGGGACCAAATGTGAATTTCAGAGAAAAGCTCAGGTATCTACTTGAACTTTGTGTCAATTCTGGAACATCAAACTCTGCTTCAGAGTTATCGATACTTTGCCACCCAGTGACAAAAAAAAAGTTATGCAAAAAAAAGCAAGTAACCCACCAAGCGTCAAAGCCTTTACAAACACTTGCAATAAGTAGGTTGGTATGCAGACAGATACTTATCTGGCTCAACTATTTTAATTACCAGCTCTTAATAGATAAAACTAGTTACCCATTGTAACGAGCAACACTCGAAGTGTGAAGAAACACTTTAAAATTAATTTTATTACCACTCGTACGATCACATACTTCAATGGTTCCGATAAATGGTTGCCCGGATGACAAGCCACATCTCGATATTAAACAAAACAAATTAAACATCTTGTTGCTCTACAAACAAGCAGGTACTTAATAATAATAATAACTCCAAATCATTGCCCACACTCGTTCTCGAAGCAATCAATTCATATCAGGCGATTACAAATTCGATTAAACCAACATCCAAAGCTATTACAGTCGGCACTGCAGAATGTCGAAAGCAATATTAAATGTTGATCCGTCAGCCACTTTTAACATTTTATGTAAGTAGTACATTTGAGAATTATAATGATAAATCGTAAACGGTTTTCTGATTATTAGATCGTATCTGAAAAAAAATCAATACCATATTTAATATTTTAGAAAAATAAGCATTTTTTCATTAAACGAAAAATGGGTGGTTGGATAATAGATACCTAGTACTTATCGATACAAGCAGGAAACCTTTTTTTCCTGAAAGTTACTGCCTAACGCCATCACGTGACTTTCCAAAATGGGTAGACAGAAACTAGACCACACAACAATGTTGTCTTAGTACACACTTCTTGGTTTATTCATACGAATAAATTGTACACTCTTCTGACTCTGGATTTAATCCGAATGAAATATTTTATTTTGATTGCCTTCCCGACTTTTTTTTAAATTTAGCTTCAAATACCTTCAGTGTTCAAAATTAGTTATTTGCGAAGGGAAGGAATTATTTTTAAGAATGCCTTACATCATAAAATATGTTAGTTACTCTAATTATTAATATTTTAAGTTATTTAAATATATATATAGTATATTTTTATTATCGTATTTTATTTCATTTTACTTATATCTTTACTAAATCACTACTTTTGTCATGTCTTTCAACATGCAACTTTATATTGTTTTAAAATACTTTTATTTCTATTTTTATGATTTGATCCTATTATTTCACAACGTGTAGGTATACGACAACATAATATGGGCATGTGCCTAGTTTGGTAGTTGAAAAGCATGTAAATTTTGTACCAAAATTTCATACTATGAATAAATAAAATATAAAAACATATATGTACGAGTACATATATGTACATATACCATACTCTTATATATATATATTTTGATGACACTCATGGACGTTTAAAAAATAAGTTTAGTCTCTATGGAATAGAAACACGGCAACATCGAAATATTTTTTGCTGTTGTACGGGTTTAAAACTAACTGGAGGCTCAAACAACTGTGTTGGATTTACGCATTAAGGAATAACATTAGGGGACAGAGCGGTAATGGGGAATTTCGGGTAACGATCGAGTTCTAGAAGGTTCTGATATCTCCACACCCATACCAACCGGGCCATGCAAAAGCCGCTTCACTTGTCGGCATCGACCTGCATTTTATAGAGGGATGTTGCACAAGTCAATGAAGGTAAGAATCGTTATATATTTTCATTCAAAATTTTATAATATTTGTAACGTTCTTAAGCGGAACGGCTGCGGTGCCTGTTTCATACAAAACTGAAATTTGGATTGGAGGCCAAAATGCCCATCCAAACGGAATGATCTATTTTTATTAATTAAAGGTTTAGTAAATATCTACTACGGATGAGGAGTATTTTATTTATTTTTATTTTACCTTATGAAATATCGGCCATTACAGGAAATGATTTTCGCTTTAGATTTTAAAGGCATCTTCAGAAATTATTTAGGGGTTAACGGTGATTTAAAAAAAAAATTACCATCTAGTTTGAAAATACGATGAAATATAAAATTTAAAAAAATCAAAAATATTAAAATAAGGATTGTGGTGGACTTTAAATGAAATTAAAAACGACCACTTTACGGTGGAACACAAATTTTCCATACAGAATTTAAAATATCTACCCGAAAAAACCTTTTTTTTAAATGTTTTATTTTTATTCATGTAATCCTTAGCAAAAGTGACATATTTTTAAAAACGTACGATAAACCCGCAAATAATTTTTTAAAGTGCCTCTAAAATTATGTTTTTTTTTTCATGGCACATACTTAAAAAATTTAAACAAAAATAAATAAAATACTTCTCATCCATACTAGATATTTAATAAACCTTTAATTAAAAAAAAAAGATCATTCCATTTGGATGGGTATTTTGGCCTGCAATCCAAAATTCAGTTTTATATGAAACAGGCACCGCAGCCGTTCCCTTTAAATGGTGGTATTTCTATTCTTATTATAATATAGGGCTCTTACATTTTATAAATGTACCTAACAATGACTTACATACATATTCATACAGTGTTAAACGAAACATAAGTTTGTGGTGTGGATTTATTACTGGTGTGATTGTGCTCTTTAGAGATAACATTGATGTTTGTCAACGTGAGCATATTATTTTAAACACAATTTTGTGAATTATTTAATTTATTTATTACAATGTGTTATTTATCTCAAAGGGAAGACTCCAAAACGTGGTTGATAATGAAAACAGTTTTTATTTATATAACGATTTGTTCTCCAATTTTTTTTTTTCGTTTCTCTTTTAGATTTTCGATATTACTACGCTCTCCCCTACTATGACATAGGTAAGTATTTTATTTATTGTGTTCAACCACGAAGCTGAAATTTACAAAATCATAGGTATATTAATTTTTTCTTCAATAATTGTATAATTACTTTGTGGCGTCATTATTAATAAAATTAAAAAGGAATACTTTGGGTACTTTTCTGTTAAAAGTATGTAAAAAAACGTTTGTAATTTGTCTATTCTTACATTATTTCATTATTATTTATTATACTGTGTATTCTAATGAGGCAAGCTTCTCTTCTGAAACAGTGGTGTACAAAGTATTTCTTATAAATTTTATATTAATTTTTGTTCGTAAAACAGGGGAGATGATAAAGAGTCAAGGAGAGTAGGTATGAGTAGGTTTGCATACAAACTCGGTTTTAATATTTACGTAAAATAAAAATAAAATATTAAACAATATTGAAAAATGGCCAAAAGTCGTGCATTAATACATCATACAGTATGGAATCCGACCAATAAGTACAGCGACGCGATATAAATGATAGCTCCCTGTCAATTGTTCAACTTCCACACGGTGTCTACCTATCTACCTGCCCGCCTCTAGCTGAAGACTCTGACGATCGGTACATTACGAAACCCGCTGATCGTCATTTTTGTATGGCCCGCCTACGGTCGGCGTTGGGACGATCAATCACAAGCCGAGAAGGAATTTCATTGCCAGCTCTTGATGTTTCCATACAAGCGCAGAGTGAATATGCTTCAATCAAACATACCCACCCGCGATCGGTCGTGCCACGAATGCAGAAGACGACTGAATAGCTTGGATCCAGGTTCAGGTAGGTACTGCTTGGGGACAATAAGTGCTTATTGCTTACCTATCATAACAGTATGGCTAGATGGAAGGAAAATTGATGTTGTTCGTACCGTAATCGTACAGTTGGGACATATTATCACAGACGACCTGAAGGACATTGGGGATATGGAGTAACAAAGAGCAGGTAGAGCAGATATGCTATCAAGGCAAAGCGCACTTGAGGTGAACCTTCACAAAACTGCGCTATAGAAATTGACTCTTATTATTATTATAAAGGCGTTTTCACTTTTACAGCACAAACGTTAAAAGAATACTGTTCAACGTACTCGGCACACCTCTGTATACGTCAGAACTATGAGTAGATTATACTGCATCCCCAATGGCATAAGCTAAAAGTAACCTACAATAATGCATATCGCTAACTATTCCGTCTAGCAAGATATTGTAACACTAGAAAAATGTTCCTGGAGGGACGAGTGCACTTTTTCAGGGCACTTCTCCGCCATCTCATGGGAATCTTATGGTGCAGAGGAGGCCAATCCAAGAATACCATAATTACTAACACGGCTGCATGGATGAAGTCCCCCCCGATGGCCCTTTGGAGACGGGAAACCGTCAAATATCCGCCGTGAATCTTTTTCATTTTGTATTAATCAGCTTTTTTTATATAATTTTATTTTACGTATTGTTATTTCTATTTGTGTGTTGTTATTGTAACCTATGGAACGTATTGCATTGCACTACCCCTGTATACATTCTGGAATAAATAAAAATTATTATTACCATTATAACATATTCGCATTTATAATGATCAGTTACATACAATTTACTATGCTAACATATTGTTTTCTATTGTTTAGGTACGATTTGATAAATTTAAGAATAGGACCAGTTACACCTGTTTTTTTTTTTTTAATTTTTAACCAATGTTTCATGACTCACGGTGTCGAAGGCTTTTTGGAGGTCTACTAGAATTGCTATTACATAATTTACATTATCTATGCTTATTATAAGTTTATTTATAAGGTCATTAGTTGGAGAAAGAGTATATGACTTTTTTTCTAAAACCGTTTTGTTAAGCATATAATTTTTTTTTAAAGAAAGTTATTTAACCTATCGTATATTACTATTAAGTATATATTTAATAAAATCGGTAGGACAGAGATGGGCCTGTAGTTGTAAGTTTGAATTTTTGAAGCACCTTTATATATTGCAATAACCCTTGCGATTTTGCAACTATCTGGAAATTGACCTAAGGTAAATCAGTTTAGTTAGTATAGGTGTTATAAGCGGGGCAAGTTTTTGTACGATTGTGCATTTTAGTTTATCATGCCCAACACTCGCGTTTGATTTTAGGGATTTTATCACAGCTAATATTTCGAGCTCTGTTGTGGGTTGCATTGTTACGTAACACAATTAGGAGAATCTAGTCGTTGGAAGAATAATACTTCTAGCCGCTAGTTAACACCTAGCCGCTCGTCGCTATTCGACCAATAGCGACACGTTTCGGCCCGCCATCATTGTTTTTGACCAATGAGACGAGATACGGGACATAGCTTCCGGCTGCCATTACGGCGTGGGCTCGCTAAGCGATCACCCGCCAGCATCACCAATCCAGACACAGAGTCGTCAGGTGCGTGCGGCGTGCCTTGGGCACGTGCCCACCCGCTATTGCATCAGTACATTATAAACGCCTTGCTACCTCTGCATTGTACCTAAATATTAAAGCCAGTGACCGGTGCAATAACTCGCTGCGTCCTGTCTGCCATCGTTCGTGTGAAATCCAGAGTCCCTAGTCTGCACACTTTACACCAAAGGAATCGTGACTGTTGTCGCCGACTGCCTATGTAAGCAGATTTGAGTCACCCTCTTTCATGTGCTGTTAATAACTGTGCACTCGAATAACATGTCCGGTTGGAGATTCCTCAGAGAGAGATTATCAAGAACCAGATTAGATTAGGAACAGCCCCTAGATTCGAAACCCCGTATGTGATTACCTGTAAATGTTGTCCTATAAATAAACCCTGACTAGAAAGCACGCATCTCTCATTCGAGCAGTTAGTTACCTTACCCCGATATAAGGTTGCGGCCGGCCTTCGACTTTGAGATAGGAGATTAGATGCCTTACTAGCTGAGCTAACCTGGTGGAACCTGAGATCAGCCCTGCTTCTGGCCTCGAGGTGAGTTAAACTGCCTTCTTTACACCAGCATCCAAAGTGTCCTTCCCCTTGTTACACTGGCGCTCCAACGTGCTCTACTTGTATGATTTCTCCACCCATCTTTAATTTTTTACAGGGTTTGTGAAAAGTGTTTGTTTTTTTGGTTTTTAATGATACTATTTATTACATTCCAATTTTTTGCACACTTTTCAAATAAGCCACCATAGTGTTGTTTTTTTTTGCATTTGTGTGGTTTCGATCAAAAAACAAATTCAATTTAGGTGCCAACGAAGGTAGTCAAAATTCCATACTCGCTAAGACAGAACACCTTATATTATATGGGGTATATCAACACATTACAGCACTTTTGCTTACTTGGAGTAAAAAAATGTAGATTGCATTTTGGTATAGGGTAATTTATTTTTTGTTTTAATGTAAAAATATTTTAAATAAGTAGGTACTGGACAGTTGGGGTCGGAGTGGGGAATTGGGGGGTTACTCGGCTGAATGACCAGTGTGGAAATAATAATACTTTATTTATACATCACCGTTTTTTGTGAAAAATCACCTCGAGGGCGCTGTGAAAGATTTCATGTGAATCAGAATAGGTTTGAATTTAACAAAAAATACAATTTTTAAACTTTAAAAAATTCACCGGAGATCAAAATGCCACCGACATTTTACCCCCCATAAGCTCAGAAATTACTGGTTAAAGTTTGTCGGGAAGTGCTGATATACATCCTGTATAAATACTAAACATTGATTTTCCAACCTAAACAGTTCATTTTCAACAGATAAGTTTAGTTAAAAATGTCTCTCGTGCTATATCTATCATATGAAATAAAAAAATTAAAAAACTAAAACCCGTAATACACACATAGATAATCGCCAAAACTTCGGGACATTTAGTTCCAGCTGCTTATTCCGGAGGTTGTGGTATTAGCCTCCACACCAACACTCTTTCACCCTGCAGGTTTATTAAGTTGAGGGCTCTTTAGTGGTCGGTTTTCTTCCTTTCTTGAAACACGTCAGGTAAACTAACACTTAAGGCTTGTGATAGGTGGATATTACTCTCTAAATACACAAATATTAATATCAGACTACATAAGAGTATGCCAACTTGTTCTCGGTGAACGTTAATATCATAGAGGGCGTCAGCGGCCACCCGCGGCGGTGATAATCACCTTGCCGTCGCAGCGGCGTCAGGGGTGACCGTCCCGGGAGCGTCCGGGCCCGGTCAATCCGACACGGGAAACTAATCACCGCCCGTCAAGGATCGAGATCAACGGGCCCAGAAGTGAGATGTCGCACTGATTGACTACTTTTTTCGGTCATGAAGAGGTTCAGTAAGTAATTGGTTTTATTTATATGAACTATTAAGATGATTCCATAGGCTGGTAAAATGTAAATAAAAACAAAAAATCTACAAAATAACTTCACGGCTTAGCCCGAAAAAAATACTGAAAAATAAGTCTCAAGCAATAGGGAATCGTGTATTAATTTTAGCTAAAGAATCTTTTTCTTTAATTGACTTTTCAAGGAGGAATTTAAGATGCGAGCTGATTTTTTTTTATCATTCAAGATAATATTAACGACTCTCAAAAATAAAAATTAAACCGACACAGAAAATAAAACGATATCGGTAGAAACTGAGACTCGAACCCAGAACCTCATGGTCTATCCGGGATCTCGAGATACTTTTGAGAATTGTTAAAGATTATCTTCAATGATTAAAAATAGATCACAATGAGGTTTATAAGCTTCAATAAGTTGTAAACCAGCAAGGGCATTGCTTTAAGGTTCTTCCGCTCTTTAAGTTCGTTCAGAAAGTCATATCCATGAATGGAACAGTTGCAAACCCAATTTACATAGCGAAGGTAGCTGGTTAGTACCTACTTCCCTAAAATTAGTAACAAAAAAGAATGAATCTTTTCGTAGTCCGCGACAATGTGAATTACTATACTTGCAAAGATATAAATAATTATTATCGATAATTTCAGTTAATCCCGAGTATTTTTTTTTAAATTTCTTCAAGAAATTGATTATTAATAAATTAATTAAACTTATAATTCAGTGTATTCCTGATGAGGAAAGCATCGCTTTCGAAATATATTGATATGTATATATTAATTAAGTGGTGATTACAAAGAATTTTTTAATTCATTTACCGAGTTTTTTTTTAGCTATTTGGGTAGTTTTTTAAATGTCTTCTCCAGATCTAAATTAAAAATTAATATATATATTTTTAAATACTAACTCTTATTTAGCCACTAACCTTCTAATAAATGCAATATCATAATCAAATAAGAATAAACTAGAAACTGCAATATCATGCGATGTACGGTGTTTTCTTATACTGGGTCGTATGTGTGCAAAATCATAATTTTCAAAGCTAAAACTGTCTAATATAACGTGTTAATCTGAAGTGACCTGCAAGATAACTGTGTATCTGTTTGTATCAAATAAGATAACAGCGACGTTGAGGTAATTTTTCACAAAAATGGAGAAATGCAAATTATCCAATTATTATTATTATTATTATTATTATTAAGTCCAAGTGCCTGGGAAAATTATTTATTGACATACAAGTATAGTACTTGGTTGCATACCTAATAAACAAATGATTATAAATATTTGTAAATGTAAATAATTATTATCAAAAATACCAAATAAAATCATGTTTCAAATAAATACTTACTCTTCTTTTGCCAATAACCTTCTAATGTATATAATATCAATGACAAATAGGATTTAAATAGTAATTGTAATGTCATGCAATGTGCAGTGTTTTCAAATATATGTGTCCTGTGCGTGCAAAGTCATATCATCTCAGCCCAAAACATTGTAATTTAACGTTTTAATCTGGAGTGTCCCACCAGGTAAGTGTGTGTTTTCTGTATATGTACATAATAAGATAAACCCTAGCAAGTAGTATTTTCTACAGCGCCCTTAAGGTGATTTTTCACAAAAACGGCGCTATGCGAGTCTTCCAAGTATTATTATTATTATTATTGGTGACCGGATAAATAAACACACGTATGAATCGGCACACTTACTTTTATCTAAACGACATTTAATCCGAAAGTGCATGGGTTGGTACCTACCAATCTCATATATACTTTGGTAGAGGAATAAAATTTTTAACCTGAAATAAATATCCTAAATACTCTAATAAGCCATTACACGAACATCAATAAACAAGAAAACTAATTGAAGTACACCTTGAAGCTAACTCTTAAGTGAGATAAGGCGTGTTTCGTATCACTTCATTAAATACATTAATCCCTTAGGCTGAATTAAACCGATTCAACAATAAGTAATACATTAATAAAGGTGGTTATATACAACCACCTCACAAGAAATAATTACGTAAACTGCTTAACAAAATTGAATGTGTGTAGCTATGGTTGGATCTTTTTGATGCTGTGTTTTCTAGTTATTGTTTATATGAAGTCTTATTTTCTTATAGTCCGTTCGTACAATAAGAGCCCACACACTGGAAGGTGTGAGGACAAACGGCGCCATAGGAACAAAACAGACATTCAGTGCGCATGAACACGATTGTCTTGGATTAATTGTAACGTTTATTTGAATGAAATATTATGTATCGTGTGTCGACGTAAGCTACAATTTATTTATGGTATTAATAGGGTTCGGAGTTTTTTTTAATACACGTGTAAAGTACCTACAAGCAATACCTATACCGTCATATGGTGTGTACTGTACCAAGAGATGACGAGTAGGTAATTAACATAACTCAGAATTTGGTGATGGCATAACAAAAAAAATCGGGTGTTCTACGATACGCCATTGCGCCTGAAGGAAACGTAATAGGCGCTCACAGATGGCACTAATTTAAATACGTTTAGCGTGTAATGCCTTTAAAAATCGAAATAAATTATTTATCGACACGAATATGAAAGGGAATAAATTGTTATCGTAGATTTAAAGGTCAAGTACTCCAAGAAACTTATAAAAATTCAATACATTATTGTACCTAAAACTAACATTATACACATCCTTTAAGTATTTGAGCTTTAAACTTACAATAAGAATTTATACAATTTCATATTCCGTATGTACACCCGCCAACAAACAATTCATCTCAATATTTAACCATCGAGTGCTAAAAGTATTTTTTTTCTAAAATATTCGAATTAGCGCGATCTGTGAAGGCGCTTCACGTTTCGTTTAACCCAAGACTTTTTTTGGCTACTAAATACCTACCGAACGATTAAAAAAAATAAGAAAGATCTGTTTTAAGTAATATTATTCACTTGTTGATGTTTATCTCTATCTCTGTGGATTTTTACACAGAAACATTTTCGTAAATTTTTTTTTAATATCTCGATTTATTTAGTGATTTTAAATGACACCGTTATAAAAACAACCCAGTAGATGGGTACGGCCTACTTTTTTTAACTGATTTTATAAAAATAAAAATAATACTTTGACCAATGATTTGAACCCTGAGCATATTTGGATTAAAAAAATGTTAATTTCAAACGATAACAAAAAATCACGTTACTTCACTGGTCACTCAGCCAAGTAACTGCTCAAACCTCCTCCCCGACCTTTTTTTTTATATGAATACCGCACAAGTCCCAAACTGCTCCCAACCGTCTGGAGCCAGTGAGACTATGGCATTCCCAATTGGGGAATGTTGTGAGGCTGAAGGTATTGGGGAGGGGAAGGAGAAGGGGGAGAGGAAGGTGGGGAAAAGGGTAAATACAAGGCTATTCAGATCTGGTCACCAAACACGGCTAAAAGCCATTTCAAGCAACGTTTCAATTCTGAATGGTGGTCTTTCACCAGGGCGATACTGAAAGTATCTTCCACTCTGGAACGTGCGCAAATATACTATATATTATTTTTAAATGAATTAATTGTGAAACAACACAAATTAATTAAATAAAATTACTTGCGCACGCCGGGATTTGAACCCGCGACCTTCGGATTCGTAGTCGAGAGCCTTACCCCTCGACCATGGAGGCCGTCAGACCTGTCCTATACCTACTATGTTTTTCAATGTTTTTTGTGACCAAGCTGCCATTTACATTTTTTACAACAAATATGCTCAGGAATCACTGGTTAAAGTTTGCCGGGTACTTGCTAGTACCTACTCACAAGAAATAAAATATGGTAAGAAATAAACAAAATAATTGCTGACGAGACATCAATGTCTAGTTGATAATTTCAGACCACGATCGTTATCAAGAAATAAAATTGAAACATGGCCCGCATCGCTGCAAAGCAAATAAATAAACTTGAATAACGTACGTAGGTACAAATCGTTAAATTCGAAAGACATAAAATACATCTAACAAGTGGGATCTTTGAACATAGGTACCCATTAACAATACTGAAATTTATAGAGACTGGTATAATGGCAAGCTGCAATTAATTAAACATCGCCGGTTAGAACTTTGAATAGAGGCAGAAGAAATTTTCTGAATCGTTGATATTGGACCGGAGAGATCTGGTTCAGTCATGATTTAAACAAATTCTTCATCTTCGTAAAATCTATTACATAAAAACTACCTATACTTATCACTTTGTATACAGTTCAAAAGTAACCTAAGTTTTCAGGGCGATACGACCAACGAAATGTTAAATTATGCACCTTTAGTGAGTAGTGATTTGTTTGTAAGAATTGATTTTTTTACATTACCTACAGGAGGCCGGGAGGGAAAAAAATTCTTCAGGGCCTATGTCATTTTTGGGGATGCTGTGTGAAGGGTATTTGTAAGGAAAGGAAGGAGAGGAAATTCTGGGAATTAAAATAATATGCGGGGTGGGTAGCAATCTGGTGGTCAGTGTGTCCAGGAGTGACGAACGCATTACTCCATCCCTACCACTGCGGTGCAAAACGATGGGTCGAGAGAGTCCGGCTGGAGATAACAAGGGGTCTTCTTCACCACACAGCTGGAGGGCAGACACATCCGCCCCCAAGACATGGATAAACCTCACTCCATGTCACTCCATGAACCATATCCATTAATATCCAAATACAGAATATCATAATTTTTTTAAAAGGTCACTTCATTTTGTGTCAATATATTTGGCAATTCGTCGACTGGAATCTAACAAAACTCTATATCCAAGACGCTTTTAATAACATACCAATAAACTGATGACCCTCCAACATGATACAAGATTATCATACCTACTATGAGTGGAGTATGAATTACGAGATTTGAACCACAGACTTCGAAGATCGATCAAAACCATAGCAATGTACCTACCGACACCATGAAACCATTACTTTATTTAACTTCCATCGATTTTTAACGTTAATTTTATAAACACCGGTTAGAGCGTCCATAAAACACGTAAAGAATAATTGAAAATGATATTTACACCCAATCTCCTCTCGATACTTGTACGTAGTTTAATTTAATGTGTTGAAGACCGTCTAGAAGGTAAAATATTGAGCTCGTGTAACAAATAGCTAACGATATATGCCCCCACCTCGGCAATGGCTCGGGAAATCGTGATTTAAGATGGCTATCGGGAGACTTTAGCAGCTTTAATGAAGACTAATAGAATATACAATGAATCCTGAACAGCACTTTTGAATTTTCGAAAAAATCTTATTTAAAGGCTTATTCGTGATAATGACTATGCGAGAGATAAGAAAGGCAACCACACGCCGCCGAGGCTAAGCCACCGAAGGTTCACGAAGAAAGTGAGGGAAAAATTTAAACGATTTCGATCTTTGAAAACGCTGAACTCATTATTTTAAAATCTCAAAATTTTGTCCAATTTTAACAGGTTTAGTGTAAGTAGGTAGGTACTATCAGTTACAGAATTATTTTTTAATATAGATAGGTAGGAACAGGGGCAGGAGGCGAAACTTTAAAAAAGTTCACTGACAAATATTTATTTAACGATTATTCACATTATTTACATGTCAGAAAATATACTCGATTTTTTTTTATAAAAAGGTTAAAATTATTTGTAAAATTCTTGAAACTAATATAGGTGGGTAAGCGTGCCCAAACAAGAATCAAGAAAGTCTAGTCATAAAAGTTTTGATATTTTTAATATGGGCAATCATGAGATACTCATATATATAATACCGATACTAAAAAAGAACGCACACAGAATTTCTAGTTCAGGTAGATAAAATTAATGGAGTGAGTCTACATAATATTTTTTTTCGGTTATATTAAACAAAACGGCAAACCATCAATAAGTAGATAAAAAGTTAGATGAAAAATGAATGAGCGTTGGATGTTTTATCTGGAAATAAAGTCATACTGCAAAATCATACATCTATTGAACGCAAGGCGATAAACTAATTTTCAGTGTAACAAGTATTCTGGGGAGTTCATCGAGAGGTAAGCTTCGAAACCTTTTTCATTTTATACAAATAGCTAAGAAACCGTACCGAAACTAATGAAATGAGTTTCAAGTTTCAACACTTTTATTTCATACTGAACAAAAGAAAAATATTACACCAGCAATATGCTGCCTTGTTTTATAATTTAAACGAGTATTTGAAAATTGCATAGCTCATCATAAAAATAACGAGTTAAAAATAGTTACGTTGATAGAAGATGAAATTCCAGACAGAAGATGCCATCTGAATTTCACGAAGTCAGAGCTTTATAATGTTTTCTTTTAACTAAATGCACCGAAAAAAACAAAGTAAAAGAACGCGAAGTAAATAACCACTCTAATGAGGACGGGAAAATGGTAGAAGTGCTGAAAACATGCGAACTCAGTCACTTCACAACAAATAATAAACCAAGCATCAATTACGCGATACGACAGCTAAGAGGGAGCAAACTTGTTCGGTGTGATTTCTGAAAAAGTATCAACGGATGTCTCGCCAAGAGTTTAATTTGAAACGGGAAAATTGAACTGTATTTAACTCAATTGAAAAATAAATTGACACAGGGGTTGGGGTCCAGAAGCTCCGGAGATTGAGCAGACTGTCGCTACACCGCTGCACAGCATGATAGAATCTTAGAATGCATAAAAATACGAAATGATTATTAGATTTAAATACTACGTATTTACACGCACGGACGTAATCCCATACGGCTATAAAGCACATTTCACTTAGAAGAAATAGTTTTCCCACGTGTCAAAATCTCGAGGCAAACACGCATTCCAATAAATCAGATAAGTCTGAGCACCTCAGTACCCATACCCATAACCCTCTTACCTTCCTGCAGCACGCAACAATGTGATCCAGAAGACAAATAGCCAGACACCACAATGCCTACCATATTATGGCTATGGGATATAAATTAACTACGCAAACCAGCCTACTTTATTATGTGGGTAGTTTTCTTCTATATTAACTTATTATGAACTAGATAGGTTGGATAACGTTCAACAGGTTGGGCAAATGATTCTACCTCTTCTAAAGATTATCTTTATTATCGTAATTGAAGTTTCAAAATTAATACGAAAATATTAGAAAAAAAAAAAAATTACAAAAATCGACAGATGTTTTATCAATCGCCCGTGCGGGAATCTGGATGTTGTTTGATGGTGTGAGACTTGGCGGTAACTACGATCTTACGTACGTTTCATAGCGAGTAGAATTAAAATTTGAATAAATAAGCAATAAATCAGCGGCCTGTTACATGTTTCAAGCGCAAAGATCAATATACGTATTATTCAAATTGTTCCGAGGGCAGTGAGTCCACGTCACGGGGCCAACAACATGAGGTTCTAGAATATTTATCGATAAAAAAACCAACACGAAAACCTTTATTACACACTTCGAACATAAATACGAGTCAGTGAGAATGACCATCTATATATGTACATTTATTATCTTTGCATCAATCTACGCAGAAAAATAAAATAACAAAAAATAGATATTAATAGTTTTTAATAAGAAAATTCATTTAACAAAGTCCATAGAGAGAATAATAATGTGAAACATTAATCGTTAAGAAAAAAATAACAAGTGATGAAATCAAAAGATTATTAGATTTAATAATAACACTTCAGTCTTAAATTCATTTTATTAAATCTGAATAAAACGGTATATTTATAATTTTTTGTTTTATTCCATTTTTTTTTAAAGTAATTCATAAATTTATAAAAAATAAACGCAGATATTTTTGCAACTGTTAATACTTTGAATTTCATCGCTAAGAGTATAATGAAAATAAATAAAAACCTTTATTCCAATTGTTTAAGTAAACATTATGTTTCCAGAAATATTTTTTTATGAATATGTTGTTTTGTGTAGGTTTGGAACCTACCTAGTATGGGACTTAAAAGACATAGAATGTTTGGTTGACAATAATATACTAAATATTCAGATTATTTGTTTTATCATATATTTTGGGAATAATTTAAAATTTTTCAAATTGAGACAAAGGAAAAAAAAAGACAAATTTGCTAATTTATCATTAAGACATCTTTGAGATTATTTCTCACGACGATATTACCATAGGTGTTTTAATAATTGTTTATTTATGCTAACATGGACAGAATGTTATTTACCATTCCAAACATTAACGAGCATATTTTTTATGTGTGGATGAAATCATTCGTCATAAGTTCGCGAAATTATTGTGGTAATTTTAGAGATATATTATGCATGAATATCCAGTGAATTAGAAATTGGCCAAGTATTTAAATTAGTTGATTTAATCTATCTGATAAAGTTATTGATATGAAAGAAAAAAAAACACTATTAAAACTAGTTCGTTTTACACTTTGTTTCGAACCACTAATTTATTTTTTAAATCATCATCAACCCGTATCTCTTATCTTAAGCTTCCCAGGAAGTCCCAATTTATCCCAAAATAAAAGTCATTAAATTTTAATAAATATGTCAAACCCCAAAGTAATAACTTTCAACGAAAAAAAAAATTGTAATTTTTGAATGATTTTTCTCAATATCTGTGTGTACAAAAGAGAATTAGATGTTTCCAGCAAACAACGTAATTTCAAGTACGAGCTGATGAGCTAGTGAGTTTTTAATTACCGATATATCTGCCAATATACAAAACAAGAAACCACATTTTTCAAATGTTTAATAACATTTTTTGCAAGAGTGTTGACTTTATGGTATCTATTTCTAATAAGCGATTAATTTTAAAACTATTTGTACATTAATATATATCTGCTTGGATATAAGGTTTAATTAATTCTGAACGCAAGGCAAAAGCTATAAATATTACTTATATTAGTAGGAACCACCCGTCAGTTGTGACACCCACAAGCAACTTAATATTGAGAATGGTAGAAAAGGTACTCGGTTACATTGCGAATACAATCACGTTGCTTACTAAAACACAGCTAGGCAGTAAGAAGTAACTTTGCGTATACGATGGATGAAAGAAACAGGAAACAAATGGGAGCGGATAGGAAACCGTCAATGATTAATGAATGAACGAAGGAAGCACGCTTCAAAAACCCTGCACGTTTTAATAAATATATATTTAAACGGAGATTTTATTGGAAAATAATCGGAGGGATAAAGGCGAAACCAGGATCGAATTTAATTATTTCAGCGGCTGCTGAAGCGTGGTCGGGACCAATCGATTGGAGCCGTGTTATGAGGTCCTGCATATTTTACACATTCACGATGAGGTAAGCTTTAAACTCGTTATATACGAATACCAATCTAATTACGTTAATATTGTTACATGAAAGGAATACTGTTATAAAAAAATATGTACTTGACGAGAGAAATACAAGTGCAGGAAAATATTAAAAAAATATTACATTACAATTATGTGAAAGTTCACCTCACAATGTGCAGAGTTGCCATGCCAGTTGAATGTATCAATTTGCCTTCTGATTTTGCCACCGGAATATTAGAATAAGGAATTCCATTGAAAAAATAAATAATTAAAAATATACATATTTTTATTTTTTTATTGTAGGTATAAAATAACACGCAGAATTAATAAATCTTTAGAAGAAAACTATCAAAATCGCAAAAGACTTGAATGCCCTTGAAGTAAAAATAATTTTCAAAGTTTCAAAGTCCGCCAAAACGCTCCAAATGTATGGTCGCTCGGTTTCGATCAGTTTTGAAGTTAGAATGTCAAATGTCAAAAAAGGATGAGCTTTATCGTACATAAGTTTTTATTCGATTTACAGTAAACCATAACTAAACACAAATAATAAAATTATGTACCTTTTTAGAAACTTTAACTCTAAGAATAATAATAGTACAATCGTTTCAAATTAATTTAGAGATCCCCGATTTATTTAAAATGTCATCTTTATTCTCTGTTATTTAAGTCATTTTTTTTAAACTTTATTATTATTATAAAAATCTGGTTGGATAGTATTTGGGATGTTGTTTTTTATTAATAAATAAGTATTATTTAAAAATTATATTTTTCTCAATGGTTAACGAATATCAATTATTTATGGATAAACATAAGATTTAATAACCTTTTTGTTCGACATATCATCTATTCTATTAATTTAGCATTATAACCATTTTCTATTGCAATCTATTTAATTATATATAATTCTACGATTCATTAACGAATCTACGAAGCATGGAATGAAAAAACATAACCACTCTAATAGACGAAGAAATGAAATAAGACTTACCTTTCGAAAGAAAACAAAATCGCAAAACTCATTACCATATATTATAGCCACGAAGATCTTCCATGAAATACCGGCCAATATAAAAGAAGAGGAAAATGTTTCAACATTCAAGAAGGGAGTGAAGAAATACGTTAAGTGCAACTTTTAGTGTCGTAATTTCTAAAGTTTGATTTGTAATTCCTACTTATATATTGTGACATAATTGTAAAAATGTTTGTGTGTAGATATTATGTTAATATTAGAATACATTTAACCAATGTACATGTGTTCTATTTTAAGTTAACTAAATAAATAAAAGCTGATAATTTTTGAGCAAAGGGATGGTAAGAAGTATTTATTATTGTCTGTATTAGTATCTTTACGATATATGTTAAATTCAATTTCATTATTAACTTTAGAAATATTTAATTCTAAGAAATTTATTATAAAATTTTGTCTTATTTCTATGGTAAATTTAATCTTATTATGGAGTTTATTTAGGAAATTCAGGAAAATTTTAAGTTGTCTTTTAGTACCAGTCCATATACAAAAAACGTTTTCAACATATATTTTCTAAAAATAAACATATTTTAATAATAAAGCAGAACCCTTAAAAATATTTTCTCTTAATTGTTTAAAATGTGTTAGCTACTAGAACCCATTGCTAAGCAATCCTTTTGTTTAAAAATAATGTTATCAAATTGAAAAAGCGTTTTCTTTTAAAACGATATTAAATAATTAATATAAATCCTGCGACAAGTAGCATTAAATTGACATTTAAATCAGCCGATGACTAAACCCCGCACGAATCGTATAAAAAAAGAAATTTCACCTAAAAAATATACTATTATTTACCTACTTCTCATGGGATACTAATATCACATTTCGCAAGAAAACGCAGGAATTACTATTTAATCTTACGTCATACATGTACCATGGGAATGAATAGAAACGTACAGAGCACATCTCCCACAGCGAGAAAAAGAACTTCTAAATGAAATTCAGGTATGCGCATAGAGAGAAATGTTTTCAACATCTGATAAGGAATGCTTCTGCCTCCAGTTGTTAAAAAGAAGACAACCTGCGAACAAAGCGCAGAAGAAGAAGATCCCTGTGAAACACAGCGAGGAGGTTATACATTCAAGATTCATCCACCACACCACGAATTCACGAAGCTGGCATCGGCGATATTTGGAATTCATCATGAAGATAGGCTAGAACCACACGCCGCGATGCTCCGCCGCGGAGTCTGTAACAAATTTCCATTCCTCGTTCACGACAACAAAAGGATAATGGAATTTCTTAGTCAACTCAACGCGTAGGTACGTCATTTTTTTCTTTCTTTGCTTTATTCTATCAGAATCCGTGTTTTCGACCCTTTGTCCATGGCCACGGTGTTCGTACGGGGAGTTGTCGACACTCTCTAACGGAGAAGTTTTTGTTTTTTTTTTTATATATTTGTATTATCCCATCCCATCAAAAGTACAAAAAAAACTGAGTTGATTCATGAAACCATGTCCGGTCGTTTTGATTAAGTTGATTTAAGCCCATTCATGATCAGAAGGCAGGTAGCTTTAAGGGTTGCTTGTTACAGAGAACTGATAAGAACCCACAAAAAATAGCCATTACCTATTAAAAAAAATGCTACGATTTTGACGAAATATAAATACAAAACACGGGTTGGTCGGTATAACTTGCAGCAAGCAATAAGACCGCCCATAATATGTGTTAATAAAAGTGTTTTAGAAATTAAAGTTAAGTAATATATTAAGAAAAGAAGCCTTAAGTCAATAGATTTGCTCCTTGAATTCTGTTCACGGGTCCAAAATCAGGCCAGCCCAAATAAAATGAGTTTTTGAAGAAGTATCTATTCCCTTTCTTTTTTTCATTGGAATAACTTATTTAAGCTTATGAACCTGATTGTCACCTTTTTTAATCATTAGAGTAAAAATTAACAAATCTCAAATGAAATATGAAACGCAAAGAACCCAGAACATAAAATAAAGCGGGTATAAGTTCCCACTATATAAAATTAATATAATACAATAAAAAATAAAATAAATAAATAAATAAAATAAAAATTTTAAAAGTACGATATCGATAAAAATTACAGAAAGCAATGGGGTGGCATTAGCTCAGTGGATCTGCTCCAGGATAGACCGAGAGGTCCTGGATTTGAGTCTCAGATGAGCTACCTCTTTATTTTGTGTGTCCTTTCTGTGTTATATTTCATTTTTTCACAAGTATATTTCATTCAAAATATACTTGTTTTGAGAAGATACAAGATATCTCTTAAGAGAGAGGTTATAAAAAGAGTTCTGAAGCAAAGTACTTCCCAACCTACCACTTCCCCATCTCCATTTAATTTCGCCTTACGAAATACCTCAAACGGGTATGATTTCAATAACCTCGGAAACAATTGTAAAGTTATGGTGATGAAAATATTGTAATGAAATAAGCTGTTTATTATAAAAGAAATAAATAATATAATAACTCGTAAACATTTTTTGATTATTCAGCTAAAAACATTATGTTATCTTCAATTTATTTTTTATAACTTATTGAAGTTTGTGAACCTCATTGTAATATTTAATCATTGAAGAAGATAATATTAACACATCCCAATTGAACCACGAAAGATGCGACTGAAATCTTTTTAATTTCTGTTGTTTTTCGGTTTCGCGGTTCAATTGGGATGTGTTAATATTATCTTCTTCTATTATGTTATCACCTAGGTATGAAACGATTGATTAAATACGTTCTGCATAAATAATTGCAATTTAAATGACTGTAGAATAAACTGATTTAAATATAAACGCATGTATTCATGCTTAAAAAACTGTAATTTTTCTGCGACATTATCTATTTCGCATAAATCACTTGAATACACAAAAGTCAGCCATTGTAAAATGAACAATGGCCAAACAGTAAAATACTGCGCTTCATTTGTGATAAAATAATATTATCCGAAGTGAATTATGACAAGAAAAACAAAAGTTACATGGTCACTGAATATATTACGGCGAAATAACATATGAATTTTTTTAAGTCAAGAAAAACAGTGAATATTTATTTGGTTTTGTGATATAATTTATAGTCTGTGAGAGAGTAAGTAAATTTTTAGGTAGCACCTCTGTTTCTTTACACATTAAGCAATTTTTAATATTAATACCTAATAATTGGTTACTCGAGAGCTTAGTTCCATTAGCCATTCGGTTCTTCTTCATATTTCGCTGCAATCAAAAGTTGGACAGTTAACAGTTGGTTAGGTTGACGTATACTTTTAATTTCTTAAATCATTTCCGGTACTTAATGTAATTCCAGCAAAAGATATACAGTTATTTATTTAAATTAAAATGACATACAGTAATATTGAAGAGAAACATTAGATTTACTCAGTCGTTTAGTGAAATTTGAAAACCAACTTCAAATAAACACAATTGACATTATTCATTGACACGGGATAACAATTGGATTCAGTTTTTTCTAACTTAAGACCTCCCAAATAAAATAATTATATACACTAACACACTTTATAAATCCGTATAAAATTTGCATTTTTATGTCAAATGACAAGTCACTTAAATTATTAGAAGAAATTATATGTTGAGCTCAAATCTGAAACGAGGAAATGCAGTCAGAACCCGAAAATACACGCTTTGCAGTTTGCTAACTCAAGAACAACGAATTGATTTATATGTAAATTCTATACGGATAAATCGGAAATGCACAAGGTTTCAAAATATAATAATCCTCAAACTGTAATCTTTTAAATTCCATATGAAATACGTACTGGAATTTAGAAAGTTATCGCTGGTTTTCAAACTGCACCTATTTTCAAACATTTTGGGATATATTTCCTAACAGCTCGTATAGAGTTTACAGATAAAGAATTTCTAGTATTGTTTGAGTTATCAATAATAAGAATAAGCAAGAATGTATTTAATATGTTAAGAATGTATAAATAGAATATAAAAGTAGCACTGTAGGAATACCACTGAATGGAGTTATTTAATCATTTTTTAAGTGTATTTATAGTAAAGCGCACTTGAAGTGAAATAACACAAAACTGCGCTATATAAATGCTTTATTATTATTATTTTATTTAGCAATCTGCAAAATGATGTTTAGGGCAATTTTTTAGTGCTGGCCCTTAAAATAGATTGTTGCAATATTTACCGTGTAACACAAATTCCAGTAAGTTCACTTATTTTTTCAGTAGATACATTTTCAACAAAGATTTTTTTTTAAATGACAATGTTAATAGGGAAGAATGACAATAAGGGCGTTTTGATTTGATGGTTTCTCATATTTTATCTTAAAACGATTTAAATTGTTAAAAAAAATTCAACGGTGTATAGCGCCGCCCCTGCGCCAATAGATTTCCCGGACGCACAAAACCAGCATCGCGGAGAAAGCGGGGGAGCGGGCAGAAGATCGTTCCATCATTATTTCGTTTCGTGGTTGGTTGCTCTGCGTAACACGAATTAGTTGAAGGTACTAATTGTGATGACTATGCATTGGGAAATCGTGAGCTTCTTAAGTAGGTACCTGCAGAAGTTCGTCCAGTTTGTGCGTCCAAGCAATCTGTCATAATCGAACAGCAAAAACTGGTTGAAAATTCGATTTTTTTCTAGAAAATTTAAAATTAAAAAAGAAGGCTAGATACATACCTGGACTTGCTAGAAATGGAACAAAAATTATATATTTTAAAGTTCGTGAAATTATTTTTTCATGTAGGTAACGACAAATACTGTGTGTGTTACTTACCAATACCGAGGCATTATAAAAGTATTGATAAAAATTACAAAACATTGCAATAACGGTATACATAATAACTTTGTATTATATTTTTACACTTACAGTGAGAATTGCCCTACCTACACTCTCTGGGATCTAAAATAAACAACACAAATACATACATATAAAAAAAAGTTAATATAATACCTGGTTTAATATACTAAAAAATTTATAGAACTAATTCCGTGAAATATCACCACAGGGAGCTAATCTTTGAAGCCATAGCAATAAAAGCCGTGTAAATGATATTATCATAGAGCGATGAAACCCATTAATATCACAAAAGTTGCAATAAAGAGAATTTTATATAATTTAAAAACTGCCGAAATTATCGACAAACATATTATCTGCATCAATTAAAGTAAAAAAAGTTTCCCTACAAAGAAACTAAACAAATAATTAGAGTTTTTTTTTAAGAATGACAATCTTTTCCGTGTTACGAATAATCTGAAAATATTTATAAATTTCCTACTAGATTAAAAACAGAGAAATTACATAACCTAGGGTGGGTGGAATATAAAGTCAGAGGTAAAAGACGTAATGGTTGTTTTTAAGCGGCTGAGCAAAAGACACGAAATCGCTTGTTCACATCTATGGAAATAATTCAACAAGATCAACTTTTGATTAGAAACGGGATGTAGGTAAAAAAAAACACAAGTGCGGCAATGTTTTCGTACTAAAATATTATCAATAATCTAAAGGATAACGCGACTTGATAATGTGTGGTCACCGTTACCGAGTAACTACCAGAGGTCGGTCCATTGTGATATTATCTTGTTATACATTGTATACAAACGAGTTGTCGACAAGAGGGCGAGGGAAAATCATCTTCGGCGCCGGTGGGAGTTCAAGTACGGTAGGTACTACCTATGGAACACTGCACGGAATATCCAATACCAGTACACACCACTACACAGACTTTTACTGGAGCACTGCACTGAATCAAGTGTATTAGTACACACTATCATTGGATGTACTGTACTATCATTTACAGTGAAAAAATTTATAACACTGAACGGAATCATAAATATTAATACATACTACCACCCTGACGTTGCAGATAAAAGTGAGCAATATGGACATATATCCTTAATAATATTATATTACAGCGGAGAGGTGTAAAATAACAACGAATCCAGCGCAAGGAAGAAGTAAACCGTAAAAAAAAAATATTTGATTGTACACAAAAACCTTAAGTCTTAAATGAACTAAGACTACGCCAATTTGTGAGTTTGAAGTGGGAAAAAGAAAGAGATGTAGAGGAGGGCGTTTTGAGAAGTTAGTTGACTATTTAGACCAACGCTAAACATAGATAAAACAATGTTTTTTAATATGAATACCGAAAAAGGGTTTCAACTGTGCCCCACTATCCGGAGCCAGTGGGACTATGGTATCCCTAATCGGGGTATGTTGTGGAGCTGAATTAAGTAAGAAGCAAATAATTTTTATCAATCACTAAACGAAACACGATTTATTAATTGTTTTTGTGTTTAATTCGTATAACTCCATTTATTTTTTTTTTAAATTTAATTTTTTTTAAATTTAATGTAAATCAAATTTAATAATGTTATTATTAAGTTCTGCAAGTATTTTTAGTTATTCTTATTGTGACAGCTGTTTTGGCGTTTAATGCCATTTTCAAACTAAAAACTTCAAACTATCAAACTAAAAAAAAAAAAAATCTCGATTGCCAAAACATACCTAGTTACTACCAAATTTTCCTATGAAACCCTGAATCTGTTTTAAAAACGATCCACTCCTTTATGTACAAATTATTCGCCTCTCCCTGTAATCGATAGCAGAGACCACAGCGGTACGTGAAAGCTGTTTCCCTTTTACGACGCTAAAAGATAGCAACGTATTATTGTTGTCCACAATTATTCTTCTATTAAAATTAGGTAACGTTCAAGATTACTTCATTATAACTTTAAACCGGGCGCAGGCGTATTTTGACAAATAATTTATTTATCTCAGTTGAGATCTTTATGAACGTATCTAATTTCCTTTTGAAAAGAAAATCATAAATTTCAAATTCATATAGATATTGTTACGAATGTAGGAAGAACATCTGTATTTTATACCAATGAATCAAACGCAACCGCACAAATATGTCATTTTTAATAAAAAAGATTTCGAATACAATTTTATTCATAAGCAGTACGGAAGCCGTTTGTGGGGACGTTTCTCGTATCGCAGTCGGTAACAATTAATCAAAAATAACAAAGGGAAAAAACTTCTCTTATCCAGAAAAGTGACACACTGAAATATTGTCATAGAAGTAGATGAATCAATTTACGTAGGTAGGAAACTGTTAAAATTTAACATTTCTGATGTAAATAGCATGCTTTTGTTCAAAGAAGATAAAAACGTATGCAATAATAATAGTTTATTTATGTTTCCGTCAGGGTTCTCGATAAATTATCTAGAGTGCAGTACGGACTTATAAATTTTGTAAATTTGTGTATCAGTTTTGTAAAATTCACTGTGATTCAAAAATAAAACAAATAAAAATAAACATCAAAGCTTTATAATGGTAAAAACACATTTTAAAACCACAATACACGAAGTGAGAGATCATCTCCGAACGAAATACAGGGCGGGCATATAAAAGCAGTTGGGTTGGTCTTTATAACTACGTACTTGTGAATGAATTATTACGAATTACTTTAAATGTAAATTACGTACCTGCCTGTTCGGCACAAATAAAGGTTTTATATTTTTAATCGTGGTTTCAACAAAATAATTATTATTATTTAATTTAGAGATTTAATGGTCCCAAGTTCTGTTTTCAGATTCTATTAAAATTGCTATTACGTTAGACAATATTTACAGATGCTATCAGAGGTGATGGACCAAACGAAAATATGGCAATATTCTGAAATAACTTTAAAATTTAGGACCGGACACACACTATTTGTGTTGATGGTGATGTGGTTGAAATTACTTTATCGCGGCGATCGCCTGATAAAATTAAGGCGAAAAAGATTAAAATTAATTTTATGAAGCTCCCTAAGTTTTAAAAAGTAAAAATTCTAAAATATGAAAAAACACAAATTAAGAAGGAAATTCGATAGAATACAGCATTTTTAGAAACCTCGTTAATGCATTTTATTCTATGTTTGTGAAATAATTTTAAAAAATGCTGTGCCCTAACCGAAATAAATTAAGAAAAATACGTAATCTATTTATTTCTCGGAATTATTTTGAATGATTCATATACCATGATTTTGAATTTCGGTAAAAATGAAATCGCCTTAAAGAAATAGATTTATTAAAAATAAACTATTAGATGTTCCTGGTGTTTCCAATACTAGGTCCCCTATGTCGTGAGAACCAATAGGTATCGCCTCCTTCAGTCGTTCACGGCGGTAACATTATTTTTTATTCATTCGTAAAATCTCTCGTCTCAAAAGTTACTTGTCTTAAAATAAAGTCTGCTGCTGGATTATTAAAATAGTCGATAATTGGCGAGTCTTCTCCTTAGTGGGTGGTAAAAAATAGAAAGCGATAAAAGTTAATGTACTGCACGCTCGTTCATCTTGTTAATCACCACAGCCTTGGGACACTATTAATGGCGACCAATTAATCCAAGTATTCCTCGTTTATGGATCATTTTAACCATTGGATGGGCAAAATACGTAAATCAGTTTTAATGTCACATCCAGGAGAAGTAACACGGAAAAAGACCATATTGAAAAACGTAAGTAGGTAAAAAATACACTTACTTATATTGCGGACGAAGGGGTCATCTAGAGCAAAAAAGGAACTGTAACTGGATTGACTGAATAATATCGATGGTGCAAATTGGTTCATTTGAATTATTAGACACGTTTTAAATTGCAATGATATATTTTTCCAATGCAATAGTGGTTTATTAAAAATAATCTAAATAATATTCTGTTTTCCCAAAAAAAAAGTAAACAACTCAAATGCAAACTTACCTATTTACAACTCCGACATTGTTCATTGGGAGAATCGATCTGTTAAGTAAGACCCAACATGGAAAAAGATTTTTTGGCAATCTTTGCGCATTTCAATGATAAAATCTGTAATCTTCTCCAATCTCGATCTAAGTCATCGATGAACGAGCGTAAATTAAATATGCATATAAACAAAACAAAGGTTTCACGAATGGCCCGAGTGAGCACTTAGCTGGCGCGGAGATTTAAAAATGCCTGTGTAAACAGGAGACCATAAGAATGGGCAGATTAACATAGTAAACTGTAAACTGGCGTTTAATTTGGTAACAATTGACGCGTTTCCGAGTGGACGCGCATAGGAATCTAGCCCGTACTAGATCTGATGTTCCTATACTTCCGGCTGTTAATTGCTGGGCGTACGACGAAACCGCCCGCAGACCTATAATCACAATGCTAATAAAATGCAGACAAACCATGGGAACAGACACAACGGTTAAATAAACATCGGCCACTCTGGACGGAAGGAATATTGGATGGCTGAGAAAGGCAACAACTGGGAGTGGAGAACAGGTCCCTTGGGTCGAGAGAACTGTGATCTCTATGCCCGAGTCTTAGTACACAAAAAAATAACACGGATAGACAAAAATATTCTACCTCGACCAATTATTTCTATCAACATTGTTCAAAGTTTCTTAGTGTTATTCGCTCAAAATAAGACTGTCGAACCTTCGAAATTGGGAGCACTTTCATGTACCTACTAATTTTAGCCGGCATAATGACTATCCCACCAGCTTCTTCGTGTTCTTCGGGTGTCCTCTTAAACTGGAGACTGGCTATCATCCGGAAAATCTTCACTAAAGCCCGAAAAACTTGTAACATTTTTTTCAGTCACATCGGTTTTGCAGTCATGATGTGCGGCGTCTTCCTCTACGACATCTTTCATCAAGTTCCCATGGGTTAATTTCGTTATACGTGTATGTGTCACTCCTCACGATGTGACCAATATACTGAGTGGCATCTTTTTTTACAGCAAGAAATAATTCACATTTTTTGCCTTTCGATAAAAATATTCTAAATTAGTTTACCCGTCTGTCCAGAGTATTTTCAGGATTGCCCCAGCAATTCCATGGCTAACGGCCTCGGTGGTCGAGGATTAAGGTCCTTGACTACGAATCTGAAGGTCGTGGGTTCGAATCCCGGCGTACACAAGCAAATCTTATATAAATGAATTGTTTTTTTTTACATTTAATTCATATAAAATAGTATACTTGCATTACGTTCCAGAGTGGTGGATACTCTCAGTATCGCCTTGGTGAAAGACCACTGTACCAGACGCAATGGGACAAACTGTAGGGGAAGCTGATCCCGCTCTGAGAAGAGGGCTGGAGGGGAGGAAGAAAACACCTATATTTCCATTGCGAGGGGGGAACGATACCGACAAATTGACGACTTTTGAATTGCACACAATTGGCACAAAACTCCCTTTAAAACTTCCAAATTCAAACAAACTTCTTTTGCACAAATTTTCTCTGTGACCCTTGTCCGAGGTTGATACGAGGGTCTGGGTCCAGCAGGTGGTGGTAGTCCGGGAGAGGTCTAGGGTCAGCGGTGGTCAGAATAAAAAATAAGGCAAGTCGGTAGAAGCAGAGCGAGGTGGAGCAGTCGACGTAGAAAAGTGTTTGTCGGGGCGAGATTTGCTGGCTGACTGACAAATAACCGTTTTTGAGTTCTGTTTGTACCCCCGTAAGGCGCTATTCCAAGCGCTCTGGTTGGGTTTTCGCGAAGCTATCGGTATAGTTTTTCTGACAACACCTGTCTCCCTCGCACCGCGTTTCCTCGCTCTTTATTTTTTTTTAGTCTTTCAATTAGCAGTGACGGGACACTCCCCGCCACCTGCACAATATATTAAAAAAATTGCAAAAGAGATAACGTTTCTTTTGGCTAGGGGAGTCGGATCAGTTATGAAAATAAAATTATTATTTTCCGTTTGGTTCCGGCCCCGTACAAGTGCCGAAGACGTCCGACACAACCACCACTCAGAATCGAAATTTTACTTAAAATGGTTTTAATCATGTTTGGTGACTAGATCTAAATAGCCAAGAACTCCCCACCTTCCTCTTCCCCATCTCCGTCCACTACCCATTTCCTTCAGCCTCACGACATATCCCAATTTGGAATTCGATAGTCTTTCTGGTTTCGGTTAACAGGTAGCAGGTGGGACTCTTGTGTCTTGTGTGGTAATCACATATAAAAAAAATCTATAGTAGGTAATGTTAGTCTCTTTCCTTGATTCATTCATATAGCGACAATTATAATACACATAAAATACGTTCATTCACTCGTAATATTCGTTTTTCCTTATTCCCAGCTCTGCATTCAAACAAGTAAAGCTACTCTATTATTAAAGTTTGCAAATTTAAAAATCCAAACCCACGGATATTATTTTTTATTTCCTATTGACAGAGTTAATATTATTTGAAAGGCCAACATTATTGCCTATTATTGTACACAAAATTATACGAATTTTAAGTGAGCGCACCGTGGTTATTCACGATTCGATGGAAATTGTTCAGCATTTTTTTATAAAGACGGTTTATCGTATCTCGTATCTACTTACCGTGAGAAATGGCAGAATCGTAATGCAAACAAGATAAGTACCGTCTAGAGAAGGTACTGCTTACTTAAAATTACATAGAAAATCTTCGTCCCTAAGTACTTCTGTAGTCCCTTAGTAAAAAAATCGAATGTCGAAACAATGACAGTTTAACAGAATTACTTTTAGTCACACTAGGTATTTCAAATCTAGATTTTCCTTGACTTTATAAATTTCTGTATCCTTGACAGTATATATATGGATGTAGTTACATAAAGAAAAATCATTACCTCTGTTGATTAGTTGATACTTTCAGTACCGCCCTAATGAAAGACCACCATTCAGAATCAAAATGTTGTTTAAAATGGCTTTAGCTATGTTTGCTTACCAGATCTGAATAACCAGGTACTTTTCCACCTTCCCCTTCCCTATCTCTTTCCCCACCCCACTACCTTCAACTTCACAACATACCTCAATTGGCGATGCCATAGGTCTCTCTGGCTCCAGCCGGTTGGGAACAGTTGGGACTCTTTTGCGGTAATCACATCAACAAAAGAGTTACCCGAATAAGAATACCCGATTTATCTATTTATGGGAATACCACGCAAGAGTCCCAACTGCTTGGAGCCAGTGGCACCACGGCAAACCGCAATGGGGTATTTTCATAAATTACGGATTGGCATTAACGATGTGTGAAAATTTTTAAGTTGGTTTACTAAAAATTCGTAATTTCAATATTTTCATTCGTAATTACTGATTTAAAAAACGTTATAAAGCAGCACATTCCTAAACGAGTCGAACTAGATACAACGTAAATATGATGTATAAAATGTACTGGCTGGAAAAACGGCTGTCACCGACGTCAACAAGGCCATATTCATGAACAAAAAGGAACATATCGTTTTGGCGGCAAGTCAAAATTGGCGCATTTTAAATCGTAGTAAAAAATAAAATGAAATTCCATCATTACCGTATTTTTTATCTAAATTTTTTTCGACAATAAATAAACAGTGATAATTCCCTATTGGGTTATGTTATGAATCTGAAGGGTGTGGGGGGGGGGGGTAGAGGAAGGTTGAGTGAAGTGCCTGTCTAAGCAGATGTGGTCACTAAACATGGCTTAAGCCATATTAAGAAAAGTTTCGTTTCCGAATGGTTGTTTTTCACCAGGGCGATAGGTACTGAGAGTATCTACCACTATTTATAGTTTGTGAGAATTTTCGTATTTTTTTTATGCAATTTGTACTAAGGTCATATCGTTCTTTGTAAATCGCCCTTGAGGTTACATTTCACATAAATAAAATAAAGTATTAATGTAATTAAATAACATGTAATTAATAGAAAGCTTAAAACCGAGGTTGCACAACTTTCATGAGCAGAAAAGTGAGATCGATTGAAGGGGCTTCGTGGAAGCACTGCAACATTGATCAGATCAGGGCAAAGGGGATCCGTGCAATGAATGGGTATATTATGAACGTTTTTTAGCTCTTGATAGTCCATTGTCTAACAAAATCAAAAGAATGCCGAACAAAAGTTTTAAGCATCAATAAAACCACTAATGCCACAATTCCCTAAATATTCTTTCATTACCTATTATTAAAATTACTACATGAACAGTTGGAGAATGTGCTTTGACGAGTTTCTGTGAGAAAATTTTAGTAAACATGCTTTGTTACGTTGTAATTAATTTTTAGTCGCAATTACCGGGCATTATAGTAAGACAAAAAACAATATCAGACTTCAACAGCCCATTGATCGTATTTGTACTTTTTTGGGGCCGGGTAATAATTGAGGGTTACCTGCACTGCGGGTTATATTGATTTATAACGAAATACGTAATTATAAACATCTCCCGATTGAACCCTTATCATCTCGAAATACTCCCATTCCGGGTAAGGAATTTATTCAACATCAAAATTGGTTCAAAACAAATAACCACACAAGATAGTTTGAATCGTTTAAAAATACATAGGTTAACGTATGTTTATTGGACGTGTGACTTTTTTCAATGTTGAAAATGAAAACTTATTTAGTGTCATCATTCTTGGATCCTGTGAATAACCTGCCTTAGCAGTTGTTTTGGCATCTTAAATGTATAATTGTCTATCCACCTCCCCCCCCGGGCCGATCTCTTTTGTCACTGGAAGAAGATAGTTCCGAATTTTAGTTAAACCGCTCTACGCGCAGGAATAAAAAAGTATTCAACGCTGCAACAAGAGCAACTGGCCAATTCTGGATAAGAGTGAAGTTTCAGTGAGGTGAAATAAGTGCTAGAGGATATCCACGAAAAAAGGTAAGCCTATTCAATTTCCGTGGCATCCTCCTGTTTCTTCAGTCCTTCCTATCACCTTTTTCTCATCTGGTTCTCCAGATTAACTTCGCCGCCAAGCCAGAATTGGGATTCTATCAGAGCTGTCGAAACAGCAGTTATCACGTCTTTACACAAATTATAAATATGCACATAAATTAAATTAACAACATCGACCAATATAGTATATATTTCCTGCCTACCGTTATTATTATTATTAGGTAAACAATATAATTTCGGTTGTGATCTGAGTACCTACGAAGTACGTAACATTCAAATTAAATAATTCTTATTTTCAGTACACATAATGAATTTATGAAGCAGTTCTTAAAACAGTTGGTGGTGTTGGTCAGCATAGTTGCCAAGCAATTGATCGGGGTTCGATTTTCGGTCGGAGTAAAATACATTCTTTTTAAATTACTTTAATTTTTAATAATAATAATGATAATAGTTTATTCCGGTATGTGGGCAGGTTAGTGCAGTCCCACACATTCCATATATTTAAAAGCACATTTATTTTAATTCTTGATTTAATTATTATTAAAAATAAAAATAAAGTCACAAATCCCACAATATTTTTCCCGTGATTTTGATTTTGAGTCTGCGCTAGTTTTAGTGCCTTTGACGACCTCCGACGTGGCAAGGAGTAACATAATCGACCCAGTTGCGTGTTCGAGATCCAGAGAAGATATTTTATTTTATTTATATGAAAAATTTAGCATAAAGAAATTCATACCAACTTTTAGAGCTAATACGTTGCTTTGCGTGAAATGGCTTTAGCTGCCGTAAGTGACCACATCTGAGCTTATCTCCTAACCCACTGCCTTCAGAGGGAAGGCTGAGAGGCAAACATAGCTCTAATGTACAATTAAAACAATGCGCGGTATTGCATAACAATTGTTACGACATTAGTCTTGAAGGTAAGTTGACGTGCACATACAAAAAATACCGTTTTATAAGATCAGGTAGGTAAGAACCAAGAACCTACTATGTATCGACCAACATCGTTGGATAAACTGGATAACGAGGTTGTAATATAAAATAATAAAAAAATCAAAACAAAACCCAGTATCGGAGACTTTACCCTGTGAACAATAGCAATCGACATCTTATACACGGGACAGCCCGTCTATAATCCGGCAACCATAAAATTGTTGGTTTCGTCAGATACGAAAACGAGAACCTCGTGACTTTGGGGCGTAGTTGTAAAGTGATCCAGACGAGATACCGTCCGCCCGACACCGCGATTAAAAAATGAGAAAATTGCCAGCTCCCTCATCAAAAGGGACCGACCATTCAATTGATCGAAAAGGTTCTTAGCAATAAATAATTAACTACTCTTTACGAATTTAGTTTCCTGTGGGTGATTTTTGTGTAGTGTTTTTTTTAAGACTGGATGGCCTTACCACTAGCGATATGGGCGGGGAGGTGGTTTGTTACAAAGGCCTCGCACCATTTCATTAATACCCTAATAACACTATCGACAGTTTAGTGAATAATTAATTGCTATAAAACAAGCGGTTAGTACACGTCAACCGCTCTCTTGGTGGAGATTTGGGGAAATATTTAAAATTTATCATTACATACTTCATAGAAGACAAAGCATGAGGAAAGAGGCTAAAAGCTAATGCGATGCAATAATCTAGCCATAGAAGCGGGATATTATTCGCCATATGGTCAATGGCGTCTGTGTATTTGACTTGCGTTCAGGTTTTGGGTTCGATTCCCACCACTGCATATAAAATATAGACAAAGTATTTTTAACAATGCATACAGGTGCTGCGCTTCCAATCTGGATGTTGTGACCTTGATTGCCAAGTATGACGAATCTTGAAAACTGGCTAGTAGATCAATAAAGTGAAAATTACTATACAGTAATATTATTATAGTTACTTTCCATCATTTGCCACACGTTTCAAGCGTTCATTTGACATGCTAGTTCTAACATAATGAATCTATTTATAACGTTGTCTTCCTGTTGCCCTTCCATTGATCTTCTCTGGAAAACCAGTGTCGGTCACACTTTTAGAGGTGAAGGAAGAAAGCGGTCTTAAGTTTTACGATGGATCAAATACGACGATGGTCTCCAACGATTTAAAAAAATATATATTTTTTGATATAAAGGAATCTCAATGTACCCTTGTTTTACTCCCGCAACCTTACATCCTTCAAAAATCACAACAACAATAATATATATAGAAATCAAATAAAACGCTGGATATAATAAATAGAAAATATATAACCACCAAATACACACTAACACCGAAACCACTCAACTGCACTTAAAACACCTCACCTTACAACTATGTTTTGTTCAGCAATCACATCAATTAAAAATAATTTAATTTCATATTTTGTAAATGAAATCCTCGGGAAGCACGGGAAATCCCAGTGAGGATATCATTATTTTTTATTAGTTTTAAAAAATATATATTATTATATTATTAATGTGGACTACACTTACTGCAGTCGCTGCTGCATAATTATTTGTCTACGGACAATATAATTTTGATTTGAATTTCATAACAACGTTTTCATGTTTTCAAATATTCGAAACCAACATTTTTTTTATTTAATTGACGGACATTGTCTAATTACACAGAATACATAAAACGAAATTGAATAAACAAGAGCTACATAAAAGGAACAGCACATACATAATACATTAATAAAGTAATGACAAAAATATACATTTGAGAGAACATTCAAGTCAACAAAGCCTGAACAAAGTTTTGGTATAGATTATATGATTTTAGACATTCTAAATGATAATCGTAGAGTTCTAATTTCGTAAGACCTGACAAAAATCATTTATTAGTCAATTGAGGAAAACCAATTCATTATTTCTAAGTCTACGACAAGGAGTGTTGAACTGGATGAGTTGCAACAAAGAAGGTGAGTCAATAATACAAATTATTTTGAAAATACAAATGAAACCGAAAACTTTCCTACCCTATTCTGATAAAGATAATATGTACACAGAAGGCCTTGAAGAAAATCATTTCCATCGGGGACTATTTTATCTTTGGGGATGGTGTGTGGAGGGTCTTCACGGGGAAAGGAGGGAGTAAACCTGGGGTTTTGAAGAGACCCATGTTGTAGGAGGGAAGAAACACAGAGGCCGGAAAATGATTCCACAGCCGAGCTGTTGAATACAAGAACCACGAATACACATACCACGAATGAACAATTCTACATAAAAGCCGACTCAATAAAACCTTGGAAACACCCCACATTAATTAATTGGACTTTGCCAGTTTGATATATTATATTTTTGAGTTCGTAAAAGCTGCTTTTATACCAAATAAATAAATTCTCATGTAAAGTTTATAGCACAATTTGCCGTAACGTGTCAGCCCGAAGAGATCTCATTGCAGACCATTAAATGTATTGTTTAATGCTAGGGTTGTGCTCCGTTATTCAAAGAAAGATCGCCTTATGTACCATTGTTGCGCATGCAAATTAAAACAGTAATTAAAATACGCAAAAGTACGCTATACGAAAAAAATAGTTTTACAACAGTCTGGTTAGTATTTTTACTGGATTTAGACCAGCGAGTTTCCACAAATTTCATTATGAAAGTGCTCTACCCTATACATAATTTATAACTTCAGTATCTGAGTGAGTCATTTAGGATTACTAAGTAAATACGTGGCCTAATCGCCGTTAAAATGTGAAAATAACTTCAAAGACCGAAACGGCTGTCAAGCAAAAAGCAATGCTTTAATCTAATTGTGCTTTTAACCCTTCCTTGCCGGTGCTGTCAACTGATTTTATATGTCACTAATTATTTCAATATCTTTGTAAATATACAAAACACAGAGTTCATATTTTGGGTGTTATTCAGCAATACAATTATGTACTGAAAAATAATTTAAATATACATTGCTCTATATGTATTGTAGATCAATGGAAATACGAGTATTTTTCGAATATCTAAAATCGGATAAAAAATTTGTTCATATACGAGGTGTGTTCAAAAGAAAAAGTGAATTTTGAATTTTAGCGGGCTGTGTACATTCCATTATCGCTTTTTTTGTTATGTTGGTACACATATGTTTATCATATGTTAGCATTATCAGCCATTTTGGATCAGTGGTTTGTTTTTGACAACTGGAAAGGTTAGTCACGTTTTTGGGTGTTCTTCGATTTTTTTATTTAGGTTCGTTTTCTGAGGTATCATCAGTCCGATTGGGGTGAAATTTTAGATTTGATTTATTTTCTATGTCCTCATCAGGATTTCTTCAAAAAATCCGAAAAATCGATGTTTTTCGATTTTTTACAAATTTTTTTTTTGTAAAAAATCGAAGAAAAAACAAAACGTGACTAACCTTTCCAGTTGTCAAAAACGAACCACTGATCCAAAATGGCTGATAATGCTAACATATAATAAACATATGTGTACCAACATAACAAAAAAAAAACGATAATCGAATGTAGACAGCCCGCGAAAATTCAAAATTCACCTTTTCTTTTGAACACACCTCGTATGTATATATGTATGTCTGCGTACGTTGTTAACTTGTCGAGTGGTGAGGTAGTGAGAGAGAGGGGTTTCGCTCACCATGCCACGATACGCGGTCGTCAGTAGTAGCCGGCGACCTGCGGGCTGGAATGGGCGTATCATGCGTTTTATGCATGGTAGATATTTTTTCCGCTTTTTCAACACTTATACACAATATTTTACTTATGTACTCGTACACAATGTACTAGTAGTAAAATGATTTACGTAAGTAATAAATGTAAAATATCCATTGTATCCAAATTAAAAATTATAAATGTGTTCCATGTACACTGGGTGTACAGCACCGGAGCTCGAGGGATTTTTTGGCACCATAAGCTTCCGTACTTTTAAGCAAACTAGCGGAACCTAATAAAAATTCCTGGTATTAAAAAAAAATACATATATTTTCAGAGTTCTATAAACTAACCACAAGATTAGTACAAAAATATATTTTTTAAATACATGGTTTTTATCTTTCCTTAGTGAATATAGCAATAAAATACAGTATTTCCTTAGTTACCCTAGTATTTTATGTCTCAATGCTTTCATTACATAAAGTTGCTATTTTATGACCACCTGACTACAGTTATAGTTTTGGGTAGGACGTTTTCAACATGTAAATTATTGCGATTATTGAAAATAAACACGCAGCACATCAGAATGAATAATTTATGGAAAATAGATCCTTCTTTAATAAAGCGAATAATCAAACGAAACACAAAATGTCTTAAGGCTGTAATTGGCAAACGCGTTTTGAAAGCCACGTGAATACTCGTACATCTGCATTGTACTCGTATATCTACACAAACCGAGTCACGCTACTTTCAAACGGGGGTATAACACAAATTAGTAGCACACGGAAACTATCCCTACGGCAATTTTTATCGTGTTAAGTATAAAAGCTTTCTTGGCATTACCGCCACTTCCGTGAACTGTGCGTGATTTCGGCAAAAAAAAAACATTTTTTTCGATGTGCATAATTTTACATGTGATAAAATATAGTCTAGGCAATTTAAAAAGCGAAATGTGAATACATTTAATTCAAAAAATTTTGCAAAAAACAATAAATTACACACTAAAACAGTTATTACTCAGCTTCGCCACGGTTTTGACTATGTTTCAAATAAATTGATACATTTAAATATTCAACAAAGTATTTTAAACAATGTATGAATATTTCAAAGATCAAGATAGAAATGACATCGCTAACTGAAAAAGGGTGCTTTGACCTGAATACTCCAGACAGAAAAACCGTTCAGTTTTCATAAAACCAGAGCTCAGAAATGAAGATTGTTTTTTTATGAAACGTGAACGGATTTTCTGTTTTAAATTTAACATACCGCAAAAACGATGGTCCACCTTTAAAGCGATAGGCACCAATATAAATTAACGTTCTCCCAGAAAATTAAACAGATACAGTAAAAAAAATTGATGAATATACGGGGAAACAATTGAGGCTAAACGAAACGTAATACGCTCTCACGGATGTCCCTAATTTAAATATTTTAGAAAAAACACTTGTAGCACGCGACGTTTTTAAATATTGAAATGAATTGTTTGTTGGCGGGAACATGAAATGAAATAAATTGTTACTGTAGATTTCAAGCTAAAGTCCTTTAAGAATACAATAGTTACCTACCTATATTATTGTAAAAATAAACATATACAAAGTTTTAAACCCATAAAAAACAATTCATTCTATTGCAATAAACAATTCAACTCAATATTTAAAAGCATCATTGTTTTCTAGAATATTTGAATTAGCGCCATCTGAGAGCGCGTATCACGATTCGTTTAACCTTAAAGTTAAGATATTGAAAAACCAACAGTGGTATATACTGTCAGTATCGCCCTGGTGAAAGACCACCATTCAGAATCGAAAAATTGTTTGAAATGGCTTTAGGCGTGTTTGGTGACGAGATCTGAATAGCCAGGTACTTCCACACCTTCTTGTTGCCTATCTCCTTCCCTTCCTCACCACATACCCTAATTGGGGATGCCAGAGTCTCACTGGCTCCAGACGGTTGGAAGCAGTTGGGACTCTTGTGTAGTAAAACTTTTTAAAAAAAGTCGCTAAACCACTGTCCACTTTTAAAGCGATTGGTATATAAATTAACATATTTTCGGAAAACTTAATGTCTACATGCAAAAAATGGTGATGAATATACGAAGAACAATTAATAAGTGTTATTAGAAGTGCGAATCCATTTCTGAGGGACTCTAATACCTATATTTACAGTTGCCGTTGTAAGATAATAACAAAAAACAATAATTTATGTTGTGTGAAACAGTACGATAAGGACGGTCACACTTACACCTATTCGATGTTCCACGAAGATCGGCCTCGTAATCACGAAGTTTTGCTGTGGTGAGATGTGGCAGTCGAAACCATCAATTTAAAAAATAACCTATAAACAAGCTTCCAATTAACTACGAGTATTAACTGGTGAGGGATTGTTTTTAATTATTTTGTTCACCCTTTTCGGAAATCTATCGAACAATCTAAATCTGCAGAACAAACAATATGGTATCCGGTCTTATTTATCTATATTTTAATAGAGATCTTAAAGCTCCCATAAGAACCCATCATGGGTTTTTTTAACATTACCTCCACACAGGTGGCAGGCCGTGAGGAAAAGAATTTCTCTCGGAGTATATGCCATATTTGGGGATGCTCTGTAGAGGGTCTTTTAAAGCAAAGGAATATTCTGGGAAGGAGAGGGGTATGGGGGGGTGGTAAGAATCTGGGGGTCAGTGTGTCCAGGAATGACAAACATTAATTCATCCCTCCTATAGGAGTACAAGGCGATGGGTTGAGAGAGTCCGGCTGAAGAGGTGGGGTCTCCCTCAACCGGCCTCCCCTGATCTGGCCCACGCAGTTGCTGGGCAGACGCATCCGCCGCCAAGACCTGGACTAACCTCACCCATGAACCCGGGTACCCCTTCTAAGTCACTAAACGCAGCGAATGACTTGGGGTGACCTATGGCAGAGGTGTCGGTTATCCAATTAATGGTTCCCGAGCGGCGGTACCCGTACCCGAATCCCAAATTGAAACTGACGTTACGAGGTGAAAACAGTTGCGACGACCGAGAAAATCCAAACAAACAATCATTATATGTATATAAAATTACTAAAACTATTTAAAACATTCAAAAGAAAAAAGTTGATGTAAAAAATCTCGCTAAATAATATGATCCGTAAAAATTAACAATTTGATTTCTACACGTGCACTCTTTTAATAAACGAAAAAAAAAGAAACAGAAAACCCGGAAAGAAATAATTTGATTCAATAAATAATTAAATATAATTTAAACTATCAACCACAATAACCGGTTATTAATTCGTTTAAACCAATAAATCTCGAAAACAAAGTGTAGATACTTTTTAGAGTGTGGCAACCGAACAAACAGTGGGAAACAAAAAAAAACGCTAAACAAAGAATTCAAGTCCCACTTTAAATAAATAAGCAGTAAACATAATAAAGTGGTATAGATGAAATCTAAAAATTACAGGTGTCTAACTACACAAAAGGAATAAAATAAATTTGGATATCAACGCCCGAACACAATGATGTTATCACAGAAATAAAATTGTATCCAGCGTTTCCTCTAAGATTTGGATCTACAATGTATCAAATGGGATAGGGTATCATCTACTGATTCTATTTACCAAACACTGTTATTTATTCAGCGAACAGTAACAACTTGTACAAAGATACAATTTATGTACTCTTTAGAAATTAGATACTACAGTAAGATATAGAGAGTAGTGTAGATTTAGTATTCATTGTACCAGTCTGAGGATGCCCGTGATAGGGTGAAACCGGTCCGATCGAAAATAAATAAGTGGAAAAAAGTTACAAAGGTTTTTTAATCAAAAAAATACATTTTAATATGGAATTCCACCATGAATTGACAGTTTCAAAATTAGAAATAAATAGATATAGAGAGAGTAAATAAGAAGTAAAAATACCATCAGGTAGGATTTTTTACTAGTTTAGCAACGATGCGACAAAAAATAGAATTTTGAAGAAAAGGAAGATAGTTACAAAATAGTATTTAAACCAAAGAGTTTGGTGATTGCCTTCATTGCTCAGTTCATAAAGCAGTCGCCCAGTCGAATGGTGTAAGTACTATTTAGATAAAGTGATTATTTAGATATTACGTACTATAAACTAAGAATATAAAGCAATACATTTAGAAGATGAAATCAAAGAGTACAAAAGTATAATATGCACAAGCATCAACTACGTTTATGCGTAACCTTTATATGAGAGAAACTAATTAACTAACTAACCATCACGCCGTTTCCCCGCAGGGGTGAGCAGAAAGGACGTACCGCCAAACAACAAGATCTTGGCATACACTTATTGTTCACATTCATACGTTCTCTTCTATTATTCCGGCTTCTGACATGGCCCGAATCAAGTATTTGATTCACTTGATCGTGCCATGTCTTCCTCGGCCGTCCCCGGCTTCTTCTTCCATTCACATTCGCTAACATTCCTACATTATCCATGCGTGTTTTTAACGGGAATGCTTGATTTCAACACCGTAGAAGCCCGCCGAAAAATATTTTTAAATAAACATTTTTTTTTAAATATTTTAAATTTAATCTCAGTAATCATATGTAATCCACCTATATTGAAAGAGGCAAACTTATACGTTTCTAACACGTATTATACTCGTGGGAGATCCAATGCACTCTTTTATGTTCCGAAAGTGAGAACGTATTACCAGAACACGATAATCAGCAGAGCGACTCAACTGATCAATGATAGTGCATTGGCCGTTGACATTTTCAAGATCACTTTTACCCATGTCACAAAACAGTTCTAAACCAACCTCCATGACTTTTTATACTTTAGCTATTAACATTTCACTTCTCCCATGTTTGGTACAGATTATCATCTTCAGTATTGATAAAACCATTAAAATGGAAATGTTTACTCACTTGTACTATTCGTTATTCCTAACACTTGTCTATCCGTGCATGTTTTTTATCATTTCTCATGTAATGTAATGTATCTCTGTAATATACTGCAGTGGTAAGTAAGTAACACAGTATCTTCCTTGAGAGTCCCAAGGAAGACGCTGTATTTTTACATACGACGGCAGTATAATAGTGTACAACAATTTTATGGGGATCATGAAAAATAAATAAATAAAACTACAAGAAAATTCAGTACTCTTCTTAAAAATGGTAAAACTTAATATTACTAGATTATCAGTAGCCTTCAAAAAAATGCTTGGAGCGCAAGCATCTGAATAGAAATGGTGACAGCGATGTTGCGTGCTACATGCGTAGTAAGTGGCAAATAAGAAGATTACCCAAAAAAAAAAAATTTCCCGGTATCTAAAGCAAAAAAAAATCCTGTCACGCAATATTATAGGTGTGTATGTATTTACTAAACAAAATAATAACATGTTTAAACGAATGTTGAATTAATAATAATAAATTAATTTTATTCATAATGACACCAAAAAGTAATTTTACTTATATTACTTTAATGAAGAATTTTAAATTCCTTGCGCGAGCCGCATAGATGGAAAAAGAGCCAAAATCCTTCGGTAATATTAATCTTTCAGGCATTTGGTCCTTCGGGCCGGATCGCGGAATACCTTCCAGATTCCGCAACCACGAAATAGCAAACAAAAACGGGTCAGCAACAAGAGCAATATGACGGACCGGATTCAAATTCTGGACAAAGAAGATCCCGCCTTATAAATCTGCGAGAGGTTTTTTCCGAGAAATCACAACAGCATAGCGGGAAAATTAGTAGCGTCTTACAGCGAACAATGCAAGGGTGTCAGACGAGCCGGAATTCAGAAGTAATTCAACAAAGTCAACAGACACTACGCCATTACAATATAGGGTGAAAAAGGGGATAGAGTAATCAGATACTGTATTAGATGAATGTCCGAAGTCGGTACAACATTGAACATATGCCGGGAGGGTATTTTTTATTTATTTTTATAGTAGGTTCATTCAGCGTCTAATTTAAATGTGAGTATATTTTTAAATAACGTTTCATTACCAAAAGTAAATTTGAAAAACAGACATTTTTAAAACTCGTAAAAGAGGTCCAATTTGAAGTGTTAGGTGACGCCATTGGATATTGCATCAAAATAAAAAAGGGAAAATTTTAATTACTGTAAGAATAATATCTACACAACAAAACTTATATACGAGTATGTTCCTACTTAGAATCGACGTTTGTCGTTCCATATGAGAAACTGTTTTTTAAGTCGTAATATTTTTCACTGCAATTCCTCATAATATTATGTACACCGCAGTTTATTTGAAAATAAAACCTTTGACATCACAAACAGACAAAAATTATAAAAAATCACGTCGAAATTTTCACGCAATGTACATAAAAAAAAATGTTTTCTGATATGATCTCGGATAAAAATTGTGATTAGGTGTGGGTAAAATAACCTAATCATCGGGATTTAACTAAGCTTAACGAAATAATTAAGATGCATCGGATGCATATCATCAGCATAATCCATATAAGGATTAATTATTATTAAAAAATATATATAAAATAAATTCTTTGGCAAAGTGATGACTATCATTTTTAATTGGAATGTAAATCGAAGGTTCAAACGGCATCACCGAAAAGCCTCGGGCGCATGTGTTTTATCAAACACCAGCCTTGCTCGCGGATTGCGCTTCAAAAACCTAATTGGTCCCGAAATTCTCGAGTAAAAAGTCTGCGAGGAAAAAAACACGCCCTCAGACACCGCGCGCGGACCGAACTGTGCGAAACGAGGGATTGAGATGACCGCTGAGACGAACAAAAGGAAGCGTTAGATCAAAGTTTCCCAAATTTATTGTCCAATATCATAGCCGCATTTCAAAAGTTTGTTTGTCAATTTCGCCCACTCTCTAAGAAAATCCATCGTTTTTTTTATAAATAATAATAGTTACTCTTCACTATCTACAATATTAGAAACAACAAAATAACACAAAGGAATCGTGGTTGTAAGTACGAATCTTACCGATGTTAAAAAAATCGATAAATAAAAATATTTATGAAATTTTTTTAGAAGAAAGATAAAAACGATATTACCTACTTCTATCGGTTTATCTCCACAGAGTCGTAAAATGACTTACAACTGAAATATTAAAAATATTTATTTAAAGAAACAAAACTTTAACATCATTAATCGAAAGTGAATCAATTTTCCATTTTCAGACCTAAATTAGAATATATTGCATACGCCCTTTAGAGGCTTTTGAATTATAAAATTTAAATCATAATAGTGACACAGGTGAAAAACATATTATAGTAGGTACATCGATAGTATAGATCGTATTCGCCAAATACAACAAAATATTTAAAATTCAGCAATAACAATTGCCATAGTCACGTCCCGTATTGTCGTTCAACGCCCCTCCGCCCCCAGGGAGACGATTCTACTAACTTTGGGAATCACTGCGTTAGATGCTGCGGGATAGGAGGTGGGCAGCGCAGGACAAAGGGGGAGGCAGGAGAACATTTTAACATATTATGTGTGTCAAGCGATGAAAAAATGTGTTGCTTCCACTGGCCGTCCACAAGAATCAGAAATATTCAACATTCGGAGAAAACCGTCATTCGCGGAAGTTTACACGTGTTCCTTGCTTCTTATACAGGATTCCCCGATTCTTCCCACAGTATAGATGTTTATTTGTTGTGACGATAATAATGGATTGACGAGTCATGGCTTTAAGTAAATACGAATTTTCGTAGAAACCGTGAAAAAAGTTTCCCTTCGAAAAAGGTTTTTGTTAGGGTTTCTAGGTGGACGAACGGGATGATAAATATGAAAAGACTATGAAAGGATTATTCATGGGTTGATTTTAATCGAAATATCAAATATATGGAGCAAGCAATAATGCTGAATGCCTTGTTTTTTAGTGTTAAGTGGGTAATGTAATGTTCTATTAGATCGTAATGAATGGATATGACATTGCAAGTCAATAAAAATTACGTTGACCTTTACATAAAGTCCAAGAAAATATTATGACACGAAGTTCACCGTCAATGTCTCATAAACAAACAGATTTACTGCTTTAAAGCAAATTATTTAACGGTCGATATCACCACCATAATTAACCATTTATAAACCGTACCAATTAGAAAAATCGTATTTGATTTAAATAATAATGTGAATTATTAAAGATATACAAACAAGGCACCAAATTTGACGAATTTATTCAAAACAACTTAATCAGCGATGATTCCTAAATAATTTAAACTCCGAATCAAAAATATAAAAAAAACGGTCGTGTCTTTTACGAATTACGTACCAATAAAATATGTAACGGAAACATTAAAAAATCCATAAAAACAGACGCAATTACTTTTTGTATTCGACGACAAATAACTCGTTAGTAAAAATAGGAAAATTTGAAATCATAAAAAGGTAATAAAATAACAAAGATGCCGCAACGAGACGACGCATACCACTGTAAAATTGGTCATGAATAATATTACTTCATTATTTGTTTAGACTTAATTACATATATTTATGTACTTATTTGTTATTAAATTCAATGTGTTCATTGAAAAATGGTACACTAGATGAACCCTAAGGTAAAAATGGATCAAATTCGAATAAAATTGAGTCCATGATTATATTCTCATGGGCTTATAAAATAAAAATTTGGTATTTAAACGTAGGTACCTATCTACTGTTCTTTATGTGACCCCGCACAGGGGTTCCAATGAGAAGGAGTGGGATAGTGAGACTATGGCATCCCCATTTTTAAGGAATGTCATTCGACTGTAGCGACTGTAGGAGATAAAAGAGGGGAAGAGAAGTGGTAGGTAAAGGTTGAGAAGTGTCTGGCTAATTAAATCTGGTAATTTATTCTCGAGTCCTTGCCTCTTTGCCGAAGATCGTGAACACATTTCAAGTACATTAATGAACCAACGCGTTGTAACTAAACATAGCTAAAGTTATTACAAGCAAACGCTTCTAATGGTGCAATCTCACCGAGTTGATTCTAAATGCATCTTAAACTCTGAAAAATGGAGGGAATAAACTCTCCAATTATTTATTGAAATTCCGAGAAAAACCCGCACAAGTAGAAAAGTGCTCAAGGTTAAACGAAACGTGATACGCGATCACAGATGGCGCAATTTAAAATATTTTCAAAAAAAGCGCTTAATTCATTTAAATATTGAGGTGAATTATTTGTTGGAGGGTGTACATAAGTGTACAAAAGTCCTTCAAGAAACATATAAAAATGCTGTATATGTTAGTTTTACAATAATATATTTAAGGTTTTGAGGTTTATATCTACAGTAACAATTTATTCCATATTATATTCCGTGTGTACACTCGTCAACAAACAATTCATATCAACATTTACAAGCATTACGTGCTAAAAGTGTCTTTTCTGAAATATTTAAATTAGCGCCATCTGTGAGCGCATATTATGTTTCGTTTAGTCATAAAAAAATGTTTGTGTACATATGCCGAGATTTAAACCTACAACCTCTGTGTTCAAAGTCAACAAATAAACCATTGAAATAGATTTTTAAAAAATCATAGCCTATGCAAATCTTAAATACTCTGAAGATCAGTTAATACCTATACCTACATACATTGGTATAATCAGATGTGTTCATATTTATTCGCCTACCCTCAACAAATGAATGGAGTTATTATGTCGCTTTTTTGTGTTATTTTACATCTCAGAAAATGTTATTTTAGGATGGGATAAAAGATTCCAGTCCCAAGCATTTGAATCCAATTCAGATCATAATCTCTTGACACGCCCGCTGTAGACATAGCATTAGGAAAATAATACTCAGGATCTCGCACAGTATCGAACATCAACATTTGCTTAAGGTATCATTAATAAAAAAAATACCGACAAGTAGGAAGGTCTATCTGAATCTGAAAAACTTTTCGTTGTTGTTACATTGCACAAGAAAGTCAAGACAAGAATAAGAGAGATGGTAATATCATGATGCCAGAGCTCACCATTCGTAAGATTTTAGTGAGCCATACACAGATGTATAGTTATATTGCTATATAGTTAAGATATAAACTAAAATAATAATCATTATAAAAAATAAAAAATTAATATACAAAAAAATAAAAATCAATAAAAATAAATTAAAATAAGTAAAAATAAGTACACATAAATAAAAATTAAAACTTTTTTTCAAAAAATTTATTTTTATAAAAAGCTATATAGTCTAACCGAACCTAAGCAACATGTTTACAATATTGACATCGATTACCGTACAGTATTAAAAACAATATGATTACAATGAGTGTACAGGCATCAGAATATCTACGAAAATGGTGGTACTCTCGAAATTATTTGTATAACAATAGTACTCTCCCTCTCTAAACACAAGAATTTCTTAATTAGGGACGTATTAATTAACGAAGAAATTATACGGATTATATCATTTAAAAAATACATTTTTTAGTACTTATATTCCTACTTTTATTATCTTGTAAACAATATTGTTAACTATATATAATAATATATAAAAAAAATAAATAATAATGCAGCGCAAGTTTGTGATAGTAAACCTTAAGTGCGCTTAACACTAAATAAACTATCCTAAAAGAATAGTGATGCTGTTGAAATAATGTACAGTAAAACTAAAATAAACTAAAGTTCCAGCTACATAAATAAATTAAAATTAACATACTATATAAATTATCCAAAATTAACTTAAATCATAATATCTATGAAAAGATTAATTTTTGCAGAAGACATCACGTTAAATTATAATGCGGTACGTACGTACCCACAAAATACTTATAGAAAAGGTTCATAAAATACTAATATTCTGACAGGCACGGAATAAGGTAGAAATAATTTAGGCGCACTAAAAACGATTGCACACCCCTGAAATAATACAAAGCAGAGAGTAATTATACTTCATAAATAATCAAAATTACACATTTAGATTGTATCGATTTTTGAATACGTCAACTGCCACTGTTTGGTCGGGGTATATTTGTTGATAACTATTCTGACAGAAATCCAACCGTTCCCCGCGTACCCAACCATCTGTTCTGTTATTGATCATCTTCGAGATATCGATATTGAAAAATCAATGGACGATGATAAATATTAATTGTAAAAAAATAAATACTTAATAATAAAATATAACCTGTAAGTTGCACCTGCATAATAGATAACTGGAAAACTTGATACATCGGTACCATGCCAAAGCGCCAACCATTAAATTAATTAAAGTTTGATATTCAACGGGTTGATGTTTGGTATTTAAACGATTGAAAAAGCCACACCACTTAAATGTATCTAAGTACCTGTTTCATTATTTAACCGGATACTTGATTTTAACAGATAGATAACACATACGTAAGAAGTAAACCAGTATATGAAACAAACGAATCCAAAGATGATAAAATTTAAGGGTTCCTTCGGAATTATTTCAGCTTGGTTTTGATATCCTACCAATTTTAAGAACAACTACAATTCCCTGCCATGCACATTGATTTATAAAAATAGTTTTAAAGAAAATAATTTATAAAATTTACAAATATACTCTTCTACTTAAAGACGAGTTCCTGGAGAAGCGGATTTCAAATATTCCTTTAAAACGTTTTCTGTTGAGAATGAGGGAAGAAGCTGATTAACAAAGATCGTAGAGCCGGTAATGTAATTTTAAAATATATACGACATCTGTACAAAAAAAAAACTAAATATAAAACCACACCATTAGACGTACCTTCCTGTTGGACTATGTAAACCAGAGTTCCAAAACATATTTGTCCCACTTCACGGAATTTAAAAATAATAAATATTCGCCTTCTTATTGCCCTCGCCGACCCCTGATATACCCCTGAGGTAATCACCGTACCACTAGTCTTTGGATCTCTCAACAACCCCAGGAGGCAATGTCGCCCACTTTATGAATTTCTGATATAAACAGACATTCATTTGGACACATAGGTAAGAACATAGTCAGTCTAAGAGACAAATATCATACAGAAGCATGAGTGAATCATAAGGTAAAATAAATCCAAATACAGAAATCAAACGATCTATATGTGAAGCCAAACAATGGAATTCGGAGAACCAATAGATACAAAAAAAAACAAGCAACTCCCAATAATTTACCGACAAGTCAATCATGCAAGGACGGTCGGCGGACCCCCTTCAAAAATACTTCGATAACAATAAATGGCTTGTCAATCTTAATATCGGATCAAAGTATGTATGCATTGGGACGATTAAGTGTTTGGTCCTTTTTTCGGGGTCCATTTTATTTTTGACAATCCCACAAAGATGGTTAATGCTGTGAGGCATTCCGTTAACGAGATCGGCGTTTTAAATTTAATGAAATGAAACATCGGTAACAGCTTCCGAGAAATTCCGACCTCGCTGGACCGGGCGATCTTCAAAATTAAATCTCTATATTTGGATGGGACTTTTTTGTAACACCGAAAATATTTAAAATATTGAAATACGATTACGAAAACAAAATAATAGAATACGTATAATAAATACACTATCACTTCGAAATGTTAATAGTTTTACTGGAATACTAGAGAAGACCAAATAATAATTGTTTCAAAGAAACAGTTAGCGAATAAGTCAATCACTTATAATAAACAGCAAATTTTATTAAGATAACGGAAATATGAATGTATATGTCAACGGAAAAGAAAACAGATTGTGTATTCCGATAACACGCTAAATGAAGAAACCTATTAATGATTATAAGGAAAATCAATAAATTAAATCAAATAAAGTAGTTTTGTTTGGAAGTTTTATTTACTATGTACTTCTGCTATTTTTGATTTATTAAATTCGCTACCGGTTTCGACACAACTGCGTCATTCAAGAACGTTTCAAGAAGTTTTAAGAACGCTAGTGAATGACGCGGTTGTGTCGAAACCGGTACCGAATTTAATAAATCAAAAATAGCAGAAGTACATAGTAAATAAAACTTCCAAACAAAATGTCTAGAAATTGCTAAATAGTGAATGTCGAAAAAATACAACAAATAAAGTAGAACTACATAAATAAAACGTTCCCGGTAAACTGTCACATCTCACCCTACTTCCCCAATTTTTCATGCCGTAACTACGTATCATATACAGCGCGTACCCGACAAACTTTAATCAGTAATTCCTGAGTACATTGGGAGTAAAAAATGTACATGGCATTTTGGTCTCCGGTGACTTCTTTTTATTATACTTAAAAAACATTAAAAAATACTAGGTTTTGGACAGCTGGAGTCGTGATGGGGGTTCGGGTGGTTAGGTGATCATTTTTCATGTGATTTTTAAATTATTAAAAACAAAAACTAAAATTTCATCGGTGACTAAAACTTATCTATATTTGATTTCCACGAACTTATCCTTCCACTTTGCTAAGTCTTTGAAAAGTTATTATTGATTATTTTACCACCCTGAAGAAGTACCAGTTGGGTCAGAAAATAGATGGGGTTTAAATTCAACATATTATATATATAAATTACCTACAGCTACAGTGATGTATAGGTAAGTCCAAGTTTAGAAATGTGAAATTAAATCGAATGTAGTAATTGTTAGGTTAATAGGTAGTGATTTACTTGGGTTTGTATAAAAATCTAATACCTGATTACATTTTAAAGATGCGCAAACTAAGATATTAAATTAAATAATAATACTAATAATAATACTAATAATACTAATAGAATATTAGTAAAGTTTAAGGCGATCCACCGGCTAAAATTCCAACGAAATCACACGCTCATTATGCAGGTGGCGACAAGGTTGAATTAAAAATATTATTACCCTTTACAAATTACAATTATTACGGGTAGGTACTAAATGACTTCAAAGATAAATCTAACCGTTTCCCGAACATCGCATCCCGAGCCTGTTTCGGAACGTAGGTGCTTATAAATCTATATTATTTGATAAGATGTGTGTTGTTTAATGCGCTCTAACAAAAATCAATTAATATTCTGATAAGCTGGCTGGATCTTTGACACACCTTTGATGTAAATTTGTCGACGCTTAAAAATAAATTAAAGGCGAGTAAAAGCGATTAGCGTCTCCCCGTGTTAATCAAACATGGCGTAAATTCTTCGGCCATACGAGGCAAGCGGGGGTGAGTTATAGAAGGCCGTCAGACGGAAAGCGACACAGCGGCGTTAAGTGGCCTATCATGTTGAGTGTGGGGAACTCGAACCCGAATCCGCAGCCAAGGGACCTAAATTCCATCCCTACCTGGCCCAACTTACCACCAGTCCATCCGACTTAGCCATGCCACCACGTAAAAATAAACCCACACCTTCACGAAAAACATAATTCAGAAGCTTTTGTGGGTTTGCGCTTTTCAGTCGATGGTCAAATTTGCAAGTGCCCTTTGAGGCCGAGAAAACCTGGAATAAATTTTGTCTGCGGAATGACAGCGACAGCTAATACACTTAAGTTACGGTTTATATAAGTACCTACCTACTATAGTTAGGTATGTAGTAAATATATAACTAGTTACAGGTAACCAGATGTGGCAACGAAGAAAATGAATTATTTACTCAAGAGCATAACGCAAAAAGTATACTAATAAAAAATGTTTTAAAAATGTGCATGGAAATCAGCTTCCATTGGGAAGCAAATACATTAATTAGTATGTTTTATCATTTACCTGTGAGGTAAATTAGAAGACTTTAATACGCATATAAACGGTAGGTTGGCCCAATCTCTGAACCCGTAATTTTATCGCAAATATAAAATGCAGACAAAACTCAAATAAACATGGCGCAATCGTTGTTGTGGTAAATTTACTCAGTAGGTAATTATTATAATAACAGTACGAAAACAATGTGCAATATAAATGTGAATAATGAATACTTTGAGCAGGTCGAAGAGTTTGTATATTTGGGAAGCATGTTTACGAGAGATGGTAAGACTGATAGGGATTTTGAAAGAAGGGTGAATGCAGGAAACTCCAACGGAGGAATGAACGAGGTTGGCGCAAACAAAAATTTGTCCAAAGACGCGAAACTAGCAGTCCACAATGCAGTACAGATACTAATCCTGATGTATGGCAGTGAGGCATGGAACAGAGTAATAATGAAAGTAGACTGAATGCCATAGAAATGATATCTCTGAGGCGAACGTGTGGTAAAACCATGAATGATCGTGAGAAAGTTGTTGAGATTCGCAAAGAATGCAAGGCTGATGTAAGCGTAATGAGTAAGATCAAGAAAAGGACACATAGATGGTTTGGACATGTAGAGCGAATTAACGAAGAAAGGAGTGTAAGTATAATATATTACGCGATTGCCAATGAAAGAAGAAGACAGAGCGCTCGAGGAAGACATGGCACGATCAAGTGAATCAAGTTCTTGAATAGGGCCATGTCAGAAGTCAGAATAAAAGAAGCTAATGTATTAGACGATCTATGAATGTGAATAAAACAAGAAGTGCATGCCGATATCGAGTTGTTCGGTGGTCCGTCCTCTCTGCCTACTCCCGCGGAGAAATGGCATGATGGTTAGATTGTTTAGTAATTCTCTAGCAGGGTACAATGTACAGCTTCCTTGATATAATATTTCACAAATATGGCAATACGAGTATTATATAATAATAATTATTATTATAAAGTAATAAACCAAAGCGAAATTAATTGTAAAGCCGTTCCGTCAGCAATAACACAAATTTCAAGTCATACTCCTGGCATAGGTGCTATATAAACCATAGATTTAGTTTTAATTGTGCCAATCTGAAAATGCCCGTAATAGGATGAAACCGGTCCGGTCGAAAATAAACAAGAGGATGAGAGTTACAAAGATTTTTTAATAAAAAAAAATGATATTATAATAAATATTATAAAAAACAACATAAAAAGCTCAACAAATTATTTAACAATTAAGTCTAAAACCGAATTCAAGCTTTAAGCGCATGCGTCATATTGTGGCCATCACTCAAATGGAAATGTGTGCGAGCGGAAGGTAATTAATTATATTTTAACCGACCAAAATGGACGGCTTTTCTACCCATTGTCGTAGATAATGAGAAAATAACGCGTGTAAGCGATTAATGACACAGATAAAGCTTTGAGAGTAAACAAATGTCGGACGGGTCCTATCTGCTCCCGTTTAACTCTATCCTACAAAAGGTCTTAAGCTTTAACGAGACAAATAATAAAAATGGTTGAAAAATCTACCGACGTTATCTCAGACGAGCTGACAGGATAATTGAAACCGGAAACAGGAGGTTAAAGGGAAGACCCGTAAAACTTAAACTGAAAATGCATTTAAAGAGGTCGTATGCTTTTATTAGTTTTTCAAGTATGAACCATGGTACCATGTAAATAATTGAATGTACGTAAAAATAGAATGTCAGGAGATTTCTTCTGTTAATCCTCCAAAGCTTATTTAGGTTGCGGTTTTCTCCGCTTGTTATTTAATTCCCTTAGTATCCAATGAAATACCATGTACATAATGTCATATAATTTTCTCTTGCTCTGTTGTTATTTGTACCTACGTGATATTTGATAATTTACACCCTTAGTTTCTAAATTGCTATATTATAATGAATATTTTATGTCATGTATATATATATTATAATAACAGATATATTATGTAGTATATCTGTTATTTTACAATTATATTGGGTTAGGTTAGTTAGTATAAAGCGCACTTGAGGTGAACCTTCACAAAACTGCGCTAAAGAAATTTACTCTTATTATTATTATGAATATTATTACCTGCGTATACCTAAATGGCGTGCATTGCTCTATGACCTAAGGTAGGCCGTGTGTAAATTTTCAATTGGAGGTAGAAATTGTGCATTGAATATTTGAAATTGATCAATTTATTATGTTCCAAAGATTGTTGTTGGTCGACTGAATTGAGCGAAATAAGCGCACAAGTTTCTTACCAAGTTGATGGAAAAAATACATTTCGATCAAATATTTATCGCATTTTTATTTTATTTTTATGGTACGTTTTTGTTGGGGAAGGCAGAGCTTTTCAGCTTTATGGACTCCACGCCACTTGTACACCTAACGACTTAAGTTAATACGTTGAAGAGAACTGAAATCCTTAGAAATAATTCTAAAAATTGTTTTCTTTGAACCAACACACCACACCTTATTTCAAGTTATTTGTTATGTTAATACCGCATAAGAGTCCCAACTGCTCCCTGATAACCGGATCCAGTACGACTATGGCATCCCCAATTGGGGTACACTGTGAGGCTGCAGGGTATGGGGAGGGGAAGAGATGGGGAAGAGGAAGTTACGGAAATTCTTAGTTATTCAGATCTGGTCACCAAATACGCCTAAAGTCATTTCAAGCAACGTTTCAATTTTCAGTGGTGATTCAGGATGATCATAAAAGTATCTACCACTCTGGAATATGTCGCAAGTATATTATTTTATACGAACTAAATGTAAAATAACAATTTAGTAAATAAAATAAAATACTTGGGTACGCCGGAATTCGAACCCGAAAGTTCCGGATAGGTAGCCTTACCCGTCGGCCACGGAGACCGTCAATCATTAAAAGGCTGTGGTCATACCACTGAAGAGATAAACCGATAGAAGTGTGTTGAGGGAACGTGCATTAAATAGGGGAACATAAGCGCTGCCTACGCAACCAATTATTAAAATTATAAAAATATTGAAAGAAAAATACACTTTAAAAAAAAGGCGCGAAGTTCCAACTTCAAATCACAGCGCCGCGCGCGCCACCGATCACCCTAACTATAACGTGTCAAGGGCAGGAATTAAGTAAACAATTAGTTGTAAAAAAACATACTACATCCTGAAATTGGCTTGCAATACATTTTTTTTAGTTTCTCCACACAAAAGGCCCCGAGGGAAATAATTTCTCTCAAGGCCTATGTCATTTTCGGGGATGCTGTACAGAGGGTCTAATACAGGATAGGAAGGAGTGAACCTGGGTCTTGAAGAGACGCATGTTGTACGAGAGAGGAAACACGGAGGCCAGCAAATCATTCCACAGCCGAGTTGTTGGACACATGAACAAGTCGTAGAAGCGTACTGTTCTCATGTGACAAATGTCAACCATGTACAAATTTTGGGCGCGCATTTAGCGTGTTTCGCGACTCTGCACCGGTGCCGAAGGGATCAATGACGCTAGTTCCTCAAAACATCTTCCATTAAAATACTTAAAGAACAAAGACAGCATTCCCACCTAACGTCGGTACTCCAAAGATTGCAAATCCTTTTTAAGATAGGCGAATCTATCAAAGCGCGTTTGGCGTGTTTCCCAAATATTTTTGTTTTTGTTTTGTTTTAATATGAATAAAGGAAGCGGTTATTTGGATATTCAATGTGGCAGTTAATCCAAATAGACATCGAGTGAAGCCAGTATTATGAAAAATAATTATTCATGACCAGCAACATAGCTATTCTTAACAAAACTTACCACGTCCTTGGAAAGCTTTTTAAATATCAATTAATTCAATGTTTTTTTTACTGCCTACCCTGATTAAACTCTGTGCACGCCACTGTGTGGGCGTGTCTGTGTGCCCCGAGTAAGCCCAATATTTCCTCACTTCAGGGAAAATTATTGAACATTTCTAAATTTCAAAATTCCCTTTTGAAAAATAACCAATTTCATTGACCCAGGAGTTTAAAGGTCCTTATATTGATTACATCGGTTTTCTTTCAAATTTCCTCGTACAATATTTAGGTAACTCACAAAGCAAAATATATAGAGATACTCTACCATCTAAGTGGAAGATTCCAAAATAAGAGGGGCGAACTAGGCTGAAAGTCAATATAAGTAAAACAACAAATAAGTAAAAAGGCTCAACTTGTTTAAAAAAACGAAATATTTTGTTAGAATATTTAGTTTGACCCTTTTAATGAATGTTTTACAATTTGCTTACCACGGTCAAAATCACGCGAAATAAACGTGAACTAGGCTGGCGTTAAAATGGGTGTCACGTCGCCTTTGAATCCAACCGTCGAAATGGTACTTAGAGCAAGTTTATTCATATTCTGATGTCAGTGGGTATACTAAATTATTATTTTTCTAAAGCATAAAAGAGTATTGAAACTGAGGTGAAGTTGGAAACAAGATAGCAGTAATTTTTTTATGGAACGCAATTCATCTGTTCAAAGTTTCAAAATATTTGATATAATAAATTGTAATACAACAGACGGCGTAGGGTTTAACATGTGGCTATTTTAGCAGCACCACGTTGAAAATTAATAGGATAAGTAATAATAATTATGAAACCGTGAATAATCACGTTAGCTCAGCGACTGATTTATATGCGGGCATAATTGTAATAATACCTTTTTTAGGTATTTTCATGTAAATTGTTGGGTAGCCATTAAAAAAGCGTTAATTTTTTAATTAATATACAGTAGTTTATCAAACACGTCCTGTCATCGCATCCTTAAGTCAGTTACTGTGCTCACAAAGTTCACATTAAACTGAGCCAAATTACGTTTAATTTGAACAGTGTAATATTAAAAAATTAAAGATGAATTATCTTAATTAACTAAGGTAATAATTTGTGAATCAAATTAATAATTTAGCTTCGGATACGTTATGTAGAGGTGGAATATATATTATATTAAATTTATTACGACATGGGAATCAAGGAGGTTCCTGTTCAGAAACATAAATATTCATTCCGTTACTCAACACGTAATTAATTACGAAATAAATCAACAATTCAAATGATGGAACATTAAATTAATTAAAAATAAATACAAAGATGCCCACATAATATGTGTACGTACCTATTTCATATTTTTTGTTCTTGGGTGGATACGATAATAGGAGGAACAATTCGACTGCTCGAAGGAAGACAGCAGTAACCCAAAAAAGTAACTTTTCGACTAACTTCTATTCTGGGATTCATAAATTAGTGCCATATTGAGCAAAACAATAAAAAAATTAGAAAATGCATCGTAAATTAATACATATTCACGTCTTCAATAAATGCATACTCACTTTATGGCATAAGCAAATAATAAAAATATATATATTGTATCCTGGCGGAGAAACCATTTGCTTGGAAAGAGGTAGATATTTATCAATTAAAATAGCGGTTTAAGCAAAATATTTTTTTTATCATTTAATTAACATAGATACGAGTATATTCGTTAAAAAAATAAAACTTATTCAATTAATGTAAAATCACTTTGCGGTGTCATTTTTTAATAGAATGAATAATAAATGTACGATATTGAGATTCGTAAAGAATGTAAAGCTGATGTAAGCGTAATGAGCAAGATTAAGAAAGGGACGCTTAAATGGTTCGGGCATGTAGAGCAAATGAACGAAGAAAGGAGTGTAAGGAGAATATATGACGCAAATGTGAATGGAAGAAGAAGCCGGGGACGTCCGAGGAATACATGGCACGATCGAGTGAATCAAATACTTGCGTCGGGCCATGTCAGAAGTCGGAATAACAGAAGAGATCGTATGAGACGTTGTTAGAATGTGAATGAAGGAAGAAATGTATGCCAAGATCGAGTTGTTTGGCGGTCTCTCTGCCTCTCTGCGGGGAAACGGCGTAATGGTTAGTAAGTTAGTTAGTTAGTTAATAATAAATGTTTTGTAAAAACCACTATTTAATAAATAAATATTAACATGTTTTGGAAGCGAAGCTTCACTCACATGGATACACGGTATACTAAGAAATAATGACAAGAATAGGCAATTAATAAACATAGATAAATAATAACGTACGAACGGACAAATCGTTATCGTAATAATGGTAATCGACCATGTTAAAAAAATGCACCGACATACGAAATAGTTGCTGACAAAAAGAGACAAGGTTTTAAATAGTTTTTAAACAATTGACAGAACATTGCGTGCGATAAAATTCGGGCCATTGTGGTGTGAAGATATTGGGATATTTGCTACAATAATAAAAAAATAAATTGTAATCTTCAGTGATTCAATCACCTCAGGGACGATTTAAATATATTATTGTAGGTAGCCTGTAACAATTGTTTTCAACTTCACTCTGCTAGTACAAGTCACCTGGCACTGTTTAGGCACTACCATTGGGCAAAAAAATCAACGAAATAAGAGAAGTATTTTCGTATTCACACCGTTTAAAACTCCCACTGGGAGTTGGTAATCACCGTAATCGACGAGCCCCTACATAATTCATGATCTCCCGATACTTTTGCTCACTTCCCTCGGAGCGGCCTCGCATCCGGCCGGACCGTTTGGAAAAATGTATGTATTCAAACTTAAACACCGTCCGCATTCAAATCAATTGAAAACGATAAATGCTATCATTTAATGGTCGCCGCGTAGGGCACGCAACATATTCAATAAGCCCTAGTAATAAGCACCTCATCTTTAAATTATTGGGCAGGAAACTGGATGCGAATTTCTCGGCTCGCTGGCTTCTGAGGGAAGCCGTTGATAGGATGCGAAGTTGTTCCAATAAAAGGAAAACAAAACTAGTACTTCGTCAGTTTATCCACGGGTCGTATGCTTGGAGGTTCGACGTCCACGCAGAGACCAAGGTAGCGGTGGGTAACTTGTAACTTGTTGTTTGAGAAATGTTACTAGGAATATGCATATACATAATTCTACAATTACTACCGTAATTTAGTATATTAATCAGCGAAGAACTAGATAAGAACCCACAACAAAAGTACTAAAGCTAGCATTTGTTATTATAAAAATCGACATTATATTCTTAGCTAACAAAAAACTTTAGCATTTTTAAACAGAACTATTTAGATAAGTTAATATTTTTTTACAGAGAAAACAATCGACATTTGTTTAAATAAAGGACCGGTAAATTAAAAAAAAACTGTATGCCCCATATAATAACATGCGCTCTAATTGCCATCACAACTGTATTGGAGAGAGAAAATTTTCTATTGCTTATTTAGCAATTTAAATAATAAGAGGTCGTTTGTGTGCGTTTTATTTGTTTGACGTCTGAAGTTTTCGTACCGTGGTGGAAAAAATCTTAACAGGTATCTAAATATGAGTTCCAAATCGACACCGTTTAAGAAAGGATTTTTTTTTAAATACAAGCGTATCCTTGTTAAATAGCCAGATTAAATATAATCCATAGACATAAACATTTGGAGTAGGTAATTTTATTGTAAGTGTAATAATTACTATTGAAAAGTATTCAATAGGCATAGTACCTTTTCGATAAAGGCAATAATTATGTACTTAATAATGTAACGTTATTCTAAGTGCTTTTTTTCGATACAAAGGTAAATAAGTGGTACAGGTCTTAGGTTTTTTTTAGTACTTACAAAAAATTGTATATTTATGTATATTAACAAATCTAAATTAATGTCATATCTATGATTTGCTTTAAAATAATAGCGTTGTTCTGAAAACCTAAAAACTTTATATTTAACGGCATGAAAATTGAAAGGGTCAAATCTAGAGTGATACGACAGCTGTTCCGACTGCCGAGAAAATTTTAAAAGTGTGGTTAAATTGCAGCACTGCCCCTTTGGTATTTAGCTGTTGGCTCAACCGCAATCTGAGAACACCAATTTTTCAACTACAGTGTAGTAAAGTTGTTACTGGATGATTATAACGTTTTCAGTAAGAAAAAAAACCTCCTTAATTGTAAGTTTGTAAAAGTAGCACGTTAACTTGGTCTGCATGCCTCCATTATACAACATGTAGATATATAACTACTAGCCAACCAGTTTCGCTATACCTAACTGTGTCTTCGTCAGGGCAGATATAAACTTTAAAAAATTGTACTTCTTGGGCATTAACTATGTAAAAATTCGTCGAAGGAAGCAATCACTTTGTGGCTTGACATTTTAATTTAAATGAAAAAGGTTTTGCTTTAAGCCACTTTATTTTTTTTATATATATTTCTGCATTCTTTCTGCGTTCAGTTTATATGTGTACATTCCTGAAGCAGGTTGAGTCCAACCGAAACCGGTCGAATGCAGAAATATATATAAATAAAATAAAGTGACTTAAAACAAAAACATTTTTTCATTTCAATTATGTAACAATTTCGAGACATTTTTTTAAGAGTTTTAATCACTATGTACTTTTGTTACTTAATTGTATTACTGCACTACCGGTTTCGACATATCCGTGTCATTCACTAGCGTTCATAAGAATTGTGAATGACATGGATGTAACGAAACCGGTAGCACAGTAAAAAAATTAAGTAACATATTTCAAAAATATTTAATGAAGAGTAAGGCTGCTCTCTGACGGTCCGGTGAGGAATGAACATTTCACTCGCTACTGGAGACACTGCGCAGAAAAGTCCCACAATGGACTGTGTTGCAAACCATTACCTTACTTTAGCAAACTTGACTTTTCTGTGCAGTGTCCGCAGTAACGAGTGAAATGTTCATTCCTCACCGGACCGTCAGAGAGCAGCCTAACAAAGGCAATTTTTTTTAAATACTAACAATTATTTCTACCCGCCTGGATAGCCGGTAAAGAAATGAGGTATGTACTTATAGGTAAAACAATATTAAAAAACTTATCTTTTTTTAAACTTTAGCCCCATATGACGAAAAAATCAACACGTCTTACCCTATCCCCATTGATTATTTGATTGCCATTGGTTGATAGACATTTTCCATGGCAGTACATGGCACAGTAGTAACGAGGCGCGTCGCGTGGCGGAGGCAGGAGGCAGGGGGTGGAATCTACCCGAACACATTTTGTCAATTAACGATTAAACGCGCGGCGATAACATCTGCTGCGGGCGATCAATTAAACTGCACTGGGGGAGGCGAGGTGTGACGAACGTTAGGGAAAATCGACGTTTCATGAACATTTTTATTATGTCACAATACGAATCATCCTGAAAAACGTATTATTAAAGCACAATTTAGGCAGTTACTTGTAATTTTTTTTTTGTAACGCAATGATCGATAGACGTTAACTCGATTTAAAAAATTACAATACCGAGATAAAATTGTATGGCATTTTAAATGCGAAAGCTTTTCACTTATCTCTTTCGATACAAGTACCCAGATAAAAAGATATTATATTAACCAAGCATTGATATGAAAGATAAAATTCTTTGAAATTTAGAAACATATACATGGGTAAAGCTACAATTACTAAAGATATTCTTCTTAATAAGCCTTCCAGCTTCCAGCTCCAAAAATACACACTTTGTAATCAGTTAATAAACGTAAGAATACTATGTATTATTTATCTATAAATTCTATACGGATAGTTAGAAAAATGTATATGATTTCAAAGGATAAAAATCATCAAACTGTATTTTTTTTAAATTTTATAATATACGTACTTAAACGCTAAAAATTGCCTTTACTAGTTTTCAGACTGCACCGATTATCAGAATTTTCTTTACGTATTTCATAGAATTTAAAATATTACAGTTCAGGTTTTTTTCTTCTGGAAAACTTATACATTTTCCTAACTACTCGATTAAAATTTGCATATAAATCATTTGTGGAATTTGTTGAGTTAGCAAACTATGAAGTGATGTTTAGGGCCATTTTTGAGTGCTGGCCTTTAAATGTACCTAAGCCGCCTTCAAATTTCTTCAGTTTTACAGATTCTTTGCACCCCATACCAAGTGAACAGTTCCCATCATGTTATCTAGTCCATCTGATCTGTGAATAACTTCCGTTTCCTTCGCGCAAATAAAGCCATCCAAGGGTGAAATTCTGTTAGTCGTCCTACGTGCCCAGCATAGTATCACTTGAGTGGCGACTTGTAACTTTTTAGTGTGCTAGAGTGCTCATATTGAAAAATTTAAAATTATTGATGTTGCAGCGGAAAATTATTATTATTTTTTTAAAAACGATGTTCGTATGAAGATCATAACCGGTCAATCGGTGCTGCTCACCGCCGAACAGAAAATTCCTAAGATCTTATTACAAAAAATCTAATTATTATAAAAAATATGTAAATCGTTTTCGGCTACAACAATATCAATAACTTCAAAAATCACGAGCCACGGTCAGTGGCTGCGTTGACAAATTCGTCGGATTACCGCAAGCAACACCTTCCGCACATAATGATGGCAATAGGAGTTGATGAAATTGTCAGGTTACCTATTCGTAACCCGGGAATATTAGTCTTTATTAAAAATATATATATATATATATCGGCCGTATTCTTGCCACACATCTATCAATCGATGTAATTGCTAGAGCAAGAAAATAATCATTGTATCAATATTTTTTTTTATGTCTCGCCGTTGCAACGACGCGGAAAGAGAGGCCGCCTGCTGCGGCTCGTCTCCTGACCTTGCAGAGTGACAACCCGGGACTCAACACGCGGCGAAGCCTCCGGTTACTAGGCAAAATAATGAGGTACAAGAAGATCGTGTATCCAGCATCACCGGGAGACTGTCCTTAAGAGCCAAAGAAAATAGAAAATAAATATCCAACACCAGGGTCTCGACTATAGGATTTGAGAATGTAAATGGCTAAGATAAAGTGGGTAAAATATTTTATTAAGAAAAAGGATTGAATAATGGAATACCTTCAAAATAAGGTAGAAATCCTATTCGCATGCTTCACCAAAAACTAGGGAATGATCAGTTCTAGTGTCATAAAATGGTAGAGCTTTTCTGTCTACAACTTCTACGTCAACGCAAGTAATTTCAATTCCCTACGTCATTTTCCTCATAAGCTATAAAATATGAGATTGGAAATATACATTGGTTTCAATTCAAGCAATTCTGTTTGCTTTATGTTATTCAATTACTGTTAAATACGAAAAGAGATTTCGGAAAAGAGTGTTGAAAACTACAGAGTGAAAAAAAGGGTTGTAAAAATAGTTATTATCTATTATGTTGGCTGGGGAGGGACATATGATAATATTTTAAGTCCCCTTTTTTATATGAATACCGCACAAGAGTCCCAACTCCTCCCAACCGTTTGGAGCCAGTGAGACTATGGCATCTCCAATTGGGGAATGTTGTGAGGTTGAAGGTATTTGGGAAGGGAAGGAGAAGGGGAGGAGGAAGATGGGTAAATACCTGGCTATTCAGATCTGGTCACCAAATACGGCTAAAAGCCATTTCAAGCAACGTTTCAATTCTGAATGGTGGTCTTTCACCAGGGCTATAATGAGAGTATCTTCCACATAAAATAATTCAAATATTGATAAATAAGGTAATTTAAAAACCATCAACATTTTCTAGTGAAACCCTTTAGACAATATTCCATGTAGCTACAATGGATAAATGTATAAAAATTAAACAATTATTAACTTTTTTGTAGAAGAAAGTTAAATAATTTACAATTAAATATATCCGAAAGATATCAGAATAACATTAAAATCCCACAATTCAACACTTAGCATACTCGAAATGAATTCCAGTAACAGTTTATTTTTAATCACTGTAGAAAAGAATATTAACATACCCTAAATGAAACAAGTTTATTTTTTATTTATATTGAAGCTTATAAATTAAATAATAACTATTATTATACATTTTTAAAATGTTTTGTTCCTAATTAATCTATTTGTTATTATTTGTGTATACATGTAAATCCTTTAATAATTATATTCAAAATGACGCCATAAAACAATTACACATCTTTCGAAGATTATTTATTTGTTTCTTTTTCCACAAACCTTGAGCTTTCTTTTCTTTAATTATTAACACTATCACTATTTACAACTGATAATTCTTTTTACATGACTGATTAGTATTTTTCTGCTGTACTATAAACTAAACAATATTTTATATTACGGTTTGATTATTTGAGCGAAATTCTATCACCAAACACAAGAACAGTGTTTCTTTGTGGTGAGGAACAGCTATTTTACGTTTAATTAGCAATACACTGTGTTAATCGTGGAATATTTATATACGTATGTATTTTTTTAAATTACACATATATTAAATAAATAAATAAAAAATAATCTATACACACCTAAAAAAACGTTTAATTGTGAAACATGTGTAGGTATATAAGATTATATCAAAGTTCAGTAATTCGTAAAACTAGGATATTCATACAGAGCCTATATTTTTTCAACCCGGAGATAAATTAATAATCACGACCGAACGCTTATTGTAATGCAATTCTATCGGTTTATTAAAACAAAATGGCTATTTACGTGCTAAGTGGCAAGAAAGGAGGAGGTACCCACCGCCATAAAACACGTTGCTAACTAAATGATTGATCTTAAATTTATAGCTCATTGTAAATAATAGTCGAATCAATAAATCCACTTATAATCAAAGGTGAAAGAGATCAATAAAAAATCACGAAAGATTATGTACAAATAACTAAGTAAATATGTACGCAGTTTGTAAGTAAATAAATTATCGAATCGTAAAAACATCTTCGTGAGTATCATAAAAAAACGTTCGACGGTGGAAGTTAAGTAAACATAGTCCACGATTTTCTATCGGGCCACAAAGCCGTGGTTTAATCCGACAGATCGCCCCTCTGATAGTGAGCGAGTCTTGTCAGCCTTCAAGGATTTTATTGGGTTCATATATTCACCTGGCTCGCTTGTTGCTTTTTAAAGGGACTTTCTTTTTAAATTCGGATTTTAATAAAAGGAGCTAGAAGCATGTCGCGGGTATTATCTATTAAACATCTCCTCATCGCGTAGCTATGCAATAAGATCGATTGTGAACTCTGGGCAGTAAATACCCTCTGGATGCTGATGAATCTTAAAGCGGTATAAATGGTCGTTAGAGGATTCCAGGTAAAGTTAAACGATTCTCACCTAAAAGACAAACGGCAAAAGATACGGCCCGAAACAGATAAAATTACTCTTTCAAATTAACAAGAGATCAACCGAACAAAACCGACAAACTCGTATGCCTAGAAGATTCAATAGATTTCTGGGAGGCAATCGTTTTTGTGAATTAGCCTTCGGCAAATCTCTGGTTATGTGAGACAAATTATTGGCGGCATCAGCGATGTAAAAGTGTATCTGAAATCAATTAGGTAGAGCAATTCGTGTACAAAGCCACACCATGAATATGAGGCATTCATATAAGTGAGGGGTTTATTTGCAAAACTGACTAATTCCAATTCCATTGAACTATCGAAGCGAAATAAGACGGACTCAGAAAAAAGATTGATAATTTAAGTTAGGTATACGGAAGAAATACGCTTTTGCTACTTCCCTTTCCAAAATTGAATAGAATATTGTATAAAAATGTTGCATTCACAGAGAACAAAAAAAAACGAATTAACAAATACCGGACTTGTGTCTCACTATGCAGGTCGGTCAGGCAATAGATTGACTTCTTGTCAGTCGAGCTTCTGAGTTTGCCGTCTATCGAACAAAGTAAAGTTTGGTCATGCCAGCACTTAAGTTTGCAAATACGCGATACATCCCAACCGTCCACCCACACGCAAACCCCCGAAATCGAAACGAAATCTGCCACAGTAATAACAAACACCGAATCACTTAATGCGCATGTAAGTGTGCCGGGACCGGCGCGCGGCGGGCAGGGGCCGCAGTCATCTTCCGGAGGCTGCTGAATAAATTATCGGCCGTTCTGCATTCGGGCAAAAAGGCTAGCCAGAGGAAGAAAGAGGTCCACGGGTTCTCGGCTCCTCTGGAGGCTGGGCGCTTTGTGGCAGGCGGGTATCGCTGACAGCCGAACAATGGCCGGTAGGCGGTTCGAATCCCATCAGCGGACATTATTTTTTTGTTCAGTTATTCAATTTGTAGAGAAATAAAGCGATTACGGTTATAATTGACGAGCGTGATGGCGTGTTGATAGGTTATAAATATATTACGGCATAACGGTAAGCCGCCGTTTTTTACGGCAATAAAAAGTTTATCGGCAAACAAATTTTGAACACGCATAGAGGTCGATTAATCGATTAATAATCATTTGAAATATTCCACGATTTAAATTAGACACCGGATTTAATTCTGAGAATATAATCATTTTGTTCGCATTTCTGTAAAAGCTTGTTTATATAATTTCGAAAATGTTTAACAATTTATATACGTACATTGTTATGTTGCTAATAAGTTGGAAATACGTACATTGTTATGTTGCTAATAAGTTGGAAAAATTGATGACCGATTGTTAAACATAATTCACGATGATAACAAAATTGACACTTTTAAAGAATAAATATTTATCGACCTCCATAGTTGTTGGTATGAAACATAAATTATTTGATAACATATCGTAAGGGATAACCGGAAAATAAAACAGAGCGTTTTCAATTACACGGTATGTATACAGAGTACAGAGCGTGTATAATTAACGTGGTAACGGATAATAGCTCAAAGCGATGCTACATTACAAACAAGAATGTGAGTTTCGATGTGCTCGTCCGATTATTTTTACAGGCAATATTGTATGCAAAAAACGCTCCGTGCAAAACAAAACCCACTTAATTTCAAGATTAGAGATTACAATAAATACATAAAGAAATAATGAAAGAGAACAGCCTACCGATCTCCGCCAGGTTCAGACAGCCAGCGAGCCATGCGATGTGCCACACTCATGGAGCAGATAAAAAATGTTAAATTCACATAATTCAGATTGTTTTAGCTCGCGAAATATTTATGTGCGAATAATTAAATGTATTATCGGTTAAACTGCCAAAAAAAGCAATTCATTGAGGGCAAGCTTAATTTTCGACAAGGCATGAACTGGATATTGAGTCGTTAGTCGGGTAAATTATACACACGTCCAAACGATGTGACAGTTTATTATAATGTTGCCATTTAAGAACTTCGTGCGATGGAGTGCCAGTTTTATGATAATCATTGAAATACAAAACACTCGTTGGGTTGTGATAAATGCATTCGGAGATTCAGAAGAAACAAACGTACATTATTTAAATTAATTTAGGATGAATCTTTGGGTTTTCACAATGCTAGTGTACAGCCAAACGCTTCCACCAAACAATGGGATGATAAATCATAAACTTATAGAAAATGTTGTTGTCTGCTGCATATAAATATGTTATTCCTCCTAGCGCGATCCCACCGATAAAAAGGGGTTTGACATTCGTTCAATGTCAGGAAAACAACAAAACTTACTAAACACTTCAGAAAAGAATTGAATTATACAATATGAAAAATGTTAACACACTGATTTGCTGCATACTCCAAAACAATAGGCCTCGGGGCAAACAAATCAAAAACTTTCGAGAAGAAATTCAATAAACTGTCTTGATCAATGAAAAAATATTAACCTAGAATATTTGGTCGATCTAAGCATTTGTATCAAATGGACATGAAAAAAAAACACATCGACCAAGTTAATTTTGATGAACCAGCTTTGTTCACAGAGGAAGAAAACCACTTTACAAGGGAGGAGAGATGATGTTCCGATTATGGACGCAAGACGAAAGCGGGCTGCACGAATCCCGTCATATTTTCGTGACTCTTTCGAGAGTTAAGATAAAAAGAGCCATTAAAATAATAAAATATACATCAAAGATCAGTTATAGTTCATCGGATCCACGCGATAAAAGTTGTTGAAAGATCGGACTTGGTAACTTCATCATAGCCATCGTATTTCTAGGCATTTGGAGATGATTGGGCGCGGAAGAGAGCCATGATGTCATGGAATACCACGATGCGGAGATGAGCAGAGAGATAGACGAGGTATCTGGATCATGACCTATTAGCCGTAGCAAGGCGATGTGTAGTGGAAACTCACACAGACCAGTTTCAATCATGTTTGCTATCAATAAAATCAATATTATGTTCTTTATAAATTGAAAAGCATAATATAAATCACCGTAGCAGTTGGGCAGATTGAGAAAATTCAATTGAAGACACGAGCGGATGGGTAAAGTAGTGATATAATTGTTTTCTCTTTTTGAATCTATGTTCGTAATAATTTATCGAGGTGAGCAAACAATACGTATCAGAGATTTGCGATGGTGTTAGGTGAAAGATAGGTACAGTTAGAAAAATACAACAGGTACACAAGCACATCGACAGAGATTTTATTAATAATGTCGATAACTTGTCATCACAAGTTACCGACAAAGTTCCCGAACACGACTCCAGATCGCCAATGAACAAACAATAGTTCAGGTTGTCTAAATTAAGCATATTTAGTCGATGATCGACACGTCTTGACATGAAAACAGATCAATTAAAATACTCGCACGTAGGTATCCACGTAGGCAACAATAATGTGTGTTTTGTAATGAATCCTCTGTAACTTATGCAATAAAATCAACATAAATAATACCTTCACCAAAGCGGAACAGCTTTTTTTTGCATTCAACCTTTATTCACTCATATCCTATTTTATAGTGTACAAAACATTTGCATTACAGGTACCCCCCAAAGGATTAATAAATTCATTGTAGGATAATATTAAATTAATATATTTCAAAAACGTTTGGAAATCGTAAGCTAAAATTAGGCAGTTAAATACCTACCTTATGACATGTAGCAAATACGAGGCAGATATCATATTTCAAAGCTATAAAAATATTTCAGTTACCACTAAAAGAAGTTATATCATGGGCAGAAACAGAAATTCTGTGCAATTTATATTTACTCGACTATTAACCCCAGACAGTGTATGATGGAACAGAAACTAAGTAGAACAAAGGATAGTTCAGTAATAATAAATAAAAGAGGCATCAGCATTTGACATATAATTTCATCTCACAAGATATTGTTAACTCCGGAAAAAAATTGGTAATAATTCTTGAGTGTTCGAGAAATTGTTCTTCGACAACGAGTAACAAGCAACAAAGCGAATGTGAACAGAATACAAACACCGTCAGTACTAATCATGAACAGAAGTCACGTGCTCGCGGTGAAAGAAGAAGAGTAAGAAGACCTATAAGAAGCAGAAGAATGCACAAGGAGATAAAATTAGCAGTACAAGAACAGGAAGAAGAAAGACGCGATCCTCTAACCGCGGCGGAAATCTCCCACAGGTCTGAGGTAATACCTGCCCATTTTCTTGGGACGCATCATTATTGGGATGATCTTTGGTCGGACGCTTTTGTAACTTGATGCTGACCACTCGAGTAACTTTGAAGCTTGATCAGTGGCGTGGCGGTCATACGGATAAATGGGTAGGCGTTCAAGGGTACGGACCCTGAAAATGACTCAAATGAAAAAAATTACATCTACGAGCATAATATTTTCTGCATTGATTAAGTCGAGCAAACCCATAAATGTTTACATGTGATGACAAAATAATATCTACCAACAAAACTCTTCCAAAAAGTTAACATAAAGCTGAAAAACTGTCCATCTAAAGCACCGAAAACTTAAAAACTATGAGCTTTGGCTTCGTTAAAAATACACAGCTTTATCAGTCTGTAATTTCTAGTTCAACGCGACTATTTTTAGCTTGCAATATTTTTTCCACTACGTAGTTTTTAAAGTTTTGAAATATCCACCTAACTGCCAAATAAATGTAAAAATATTTCCAAAGCATAACGTTGAAATCTAGATTGAAGCCAAGTCGTAAAGCTAGTAATCAAATAAGCAGTATTTCGGTCTAATTCACAACCTTCGACCTAGTCTAGAAAAAATAAGAGATTAATAAATTTATTTGCACAGGCCGCCAAGAGGATCAAACGAACGAACCTGAAAAAATGAACTAATTAAGTTTGCATGGGTTTTGACACCCCCGACTGCACAGATAAGTTTATAACCCAAACCAGCAAATTGCGAGAGAGCAAGCGAATAGATAAATAAGCTAGACCAAGCTGGAGTTGCTCGATACGTCAAATGACGCCGAATGACGCCGATCGACGGCTTTGAGCCCAGACAATCAACGCCCGGGCGCCTTTCGGTATGCAGCGGGTACCCACAATGCGGGTGTCGCGGGAGAGATAGAACATTAGCGACTAGAAAGGAGAACGGTAATTGGTTAGGCCGAATAGAGCGAAGGAATGAAACCAGTTATCAATCACTTATAGAGATGAGCTGACTGAAAATGCAACGGAGCCTAATCATTTGCAATACCTTGACTTTGCCAACCGCGCAAGCATTGACATTATGTAAAATTTACCGAGCGGCATAATCAATATATTTTCATTATTTTTTATTACAAAAAATATATATTACGGATACACCAACTATACACACTATGTTTCCTTAGCAAATAAACTGGTTGAAAAGGGTTATAAAGGTTTTTTTAAAAAGACGAAGTAGTTTCTTGTTTGCGAGGAATTACAACAGTACCTAGTTCACTTTTAATATTAGCGATCACCACACTGTTCCTAACACACATTTGCACGTAATCATAAACCTTCCAACTTAACAGGTGTAGTGACAATATGTTGGGGAAAAATACCGAAACAGAATTATAAAAAAAAAATATACTGAATTAGCAGTCAGCAGTATAAACGACCCTATGAAATTGTTACGAAAGATGTGATTTATGATAACGAATATAGTAGAAAAGAAGGGAATATTTTTGATAGCGAACATACACAAAAACCAAAAGAAACAAAAAGTTTTAAACTTGTGAAGGTGAACGGTACATGTAAAAAATAAAACTCACCAATCAGATACAAAGACATAAAATAAACGAAATAAAGAATTTCAAAGGTCGGAACGAATAGAAATAATATCCTCCTATTTATCCTACACCCTGTAAAAAGGTCGCATCTGATGAAATTTATTGATTTTATTTACTGCTCCGGTATATTTTCTCAGGCCATTAAAGTAAAATATCATGGTGATTTACAATAAATAGTTCGGTAAATAAAGTAACGAGTTTGCTATGAATCTCTAATCCCAGTGGACATCTCCTGATCTGTCAATTACTGTAATCAGTGGTCACTGATTATTACCATCCCCTGAGCTGAGGGTTGATTGAAGAACATTTTGATTTAAAGAAAGCATTTATTCAAAATTCGAATTAGAGATTGAAAAAATAGGGGTACGCAGTTCGTAAATTTACATATGTATGTACCTACAGCGGAAAGTAAGCAACGTTTTTCATAATTTTTCGTGAGGTAAAAAACAGTACATATTGAAAAAACACATACAACACGTTGCATATAAAATATTCTAACGAAACAAGATTTTTTTTCCATTAATGTAATCGACTCGAAATAACGTATCAAATGATGTAAGCAAATTTAAAATGTATCGTATAAAACTGCTAATCGTCATAGGTATCTATATATCTAGGTCTATATCTATAATAATAATAACAATCGGATGATTTTTATAGCGCCGTTTTTGTGTAAAATCACCTCAAGGGCGCTGTACAAATCTTACTTCCTATTCTTACATTATTCCTATTGGACAGGCTATCATTACACATTATATATTATAGACCATATAAAGAGATGCAGATAAATTATCAAAACTAAATACGGCTTGATCTAAGTTTTCATACATGTTAAATTGAGAAAAAAAAATGCTAACTGTATTTATTCCTTACGATATATTGCAAAACGCTAATACAAATGATAGGAGTCATGTGAAGTTGGGCGGCGGGTGAGGACGGGGGCCGGGGGCCGGTGGAACTGATCCATATCCATATCCAATCTTCTTTGTCTTTGTTGGTAACGCCCCTGGGCAGCCTGACGGGACGCTTGGTGTTGGTCTGCCCGTACGCCAGGTAGCGCTTGTCAGCCGACTTCAGGATCCGGCAAGAGCACACCAGCGTGTCGTCCATTTCTCGCCCCAGCCGGTGGTGTCCTTGTCGGGGTCGGACCACAGCAGGTCGCAGAGCAGCCTGGTCGGGCACGTCCGTGGGCCGCATGATGCACCGGATCTGCTCTGTAGACTGGAGGTCAGAACTCAGATCGCCGTGACAGCAGAAGATCTTCTGGTCAAATGTCTTTTCCCATTGCGCCTTTCTCGGCAGTCACGAAATCTAATTTTACGGGTTGCGGTTGTTATGTATATAGGTACCTACTAAAAGACTACGTAATAATATTTCAAAGAAATATGAAGAAAAAAATCCCAAATCTGCCACTACTCGTAGCTAGCGGAATAATGGCATTTCTATATAATGAGGAATTTTAGGAGCTGAAGACAGGGGGGGGGAAAAGCAGAAGGTGAATATGAAGGTTGGTCAAATTCAAGCTAAGTTTTGATTCTCAATGGTGGTCTAGTGATAATACCATCATGCTAACAGTGTTTGTCACCATGACTTGGTTGATACTTGAGCCACTAGCTAAATTTCGAATGATACAAACAAAATCACTGATAAAATATTAAAAATATTGCTGTTACCCATAAATCGACTGGGCAAACCGACGACTGAGGGTTAGCCGTTGTAAGTTTAACGGGGCGTTACCCGATCCTTGTAACCCGAAACAACGTTGACGCCCGGCGCTCTGTCGAGAGGCAATTCATCGGGAGAAAACCGCCGCAGCCAGTCCGTAACGACCTAAACACGCACCGCACACAAAGTCCAAAAACATCGTCCCAAGTGTCTCAGGAACCGTATGAGGAATTAAATTTTAAAATGTGAATAATGGTTACATTAAAATTTGTAAGGTACCTATTCCCAGGTGTATATATATATTTTTTTTTAAATCCTAGTATGTACCCTTTATTTATGTGAATACCGCACAATAGTTCCAACTTCCCGTAGCCAGTGGGAGACCATGACATCCCTAATCGGGGTTAATAAAGTCTAAGGGTTAAAAGTTAAGTTAATCATATTCCGTGATAATTTTATTATATTCACTTGATTTGAAAACAGGCAATGATGTAATTGTTGTATTCAAGTTTAATACATTCTATTAGTAATTAGTAAAAAATATATATATATATATATTTAAAAAAGTTGTACTGGGTAATTATTATTACGCGTGACAGCCTTCCGAAGGTATTATCAAAACGTGGTGAAGCCACTTATAAACGATCTATTTACATTATTTTCATATAGGTTCAGTGTGTTCCTTATACAGGCCAAAAATATTTTATATGAAATCTGATACGCATACCCTCTAAATTTATTTTTTTAGACTCTAAACAAGTATAAGTGAAATATCAGCTATCTGGAATACCGTTAACCCGTGCCAAATTGACGACAAAGGAAAAAAATCTGCGCTTTCCAGCTGTCCGCGGGCCTCCGCCCCCCTAGACCCCGGGGTGAAATTCATTTACCGACTAATATATAAAACTGAGGAACATGGAGGATGCTTTTGCAAATTTCCGATTGATAAATCGTGTGTTTGTAATAAGTAATAACATAACAATAGTAAATGCTAATTTATTAGTAAACTCGGCATACAATGAGCCCGGTTGTTCAATCGACGGAATGTAACGATTACCAAAACTCAAAATATTTTCTCTGTTCAAATTTGTAACGATTTTTGCTTTTTTTTCTTGACCAACCTCCTCGTCAAGTAGTGACAAGACTTTTTCGTCAGTTAAATACCATAAATGCTGGCAAAGGATGCTTTTGAGATGATTTCAACAACATTTTCATATGCGTTCATCGACTTTAGGAAGCGTAGATCAAGGAGCTTTTACTGCTAAAATATATCGCATTCATGGCTTAACATAGGATGCCAGAATAAACAAGCACACACCTTGTTTGCAGTATCGCCTTGTCGTTCTTGGTTAATTTGAATAGCCATTCAAAGAGTAAATTTCTCTCGCCATCCAACGAGCTCGGTGCATGGCACCAAGTGGCCTAATTTTCAAACCACATCGATCACCATCACCGCATAAAAATAAGGTAGAGAGGTCTTTTGTCTCTTACGATATTTTCTGATATTTTAGCTCCACAGAACTGTAGCAATGCCTCGATTTCGGAAATCGTAAAATGCGCTTTTACGATTTCTTTGCAGGATAGAATCTCATTGGGATCAACATTGTTACAATTTTCTTTGAACATTTCGAATATTGGAATATCTGGACTTGTTGAAACTTTGTGAATTTTAGCTTCAAACCCACGTTTCAAATACTAGCTCGTGGACGTAATAGCGGCAAGCAAAAAGTAGCAATCACCTGTTTAATTGCTATTCCAAAAGCAGACTGGCACCATTGATACGACCAGTATACGAGGCATAACAACAGAGGATCTGCACTTCATCTTTCAGATGCCAATCGCTGATCGCATTCCAAACAGCTTGTGATTGCTCTTGAATGAATATCTGATGAATTATCCAAAAACGGTACGGCACTAAGTTGTTCCTTCCATATGAAATTACAATAGAAAGACGTTCTTCTTTGGTATGTCGAACGTCAAGAGCTTGTAATAGATTCACCATCCAAGTGAAGAATAAAACGATCAAGAACCAACATACACTGTACAGCTGAACCAGCGGCCGAGCGAGTGTGCAAGACCTGATATGTTTTGATGCAATTCAGCAAGGGTCAACGCAGTCCAAGAAACTTCATTTCTGAGTGTTTTAACAGAAAATAGGGTACGCATCATAAAAAAATAATATCAAAATATAAGGGACACCCTAATGTAGGTACCCACCTTTAATGAAACTCTTAAAATGTTTTCAGTTTTATTACCAATGCCCTTATTTTCCGAGTAAATTGACGGTTAATATAATAGTTATTACATTGAAAAGCTTCCCTACTTAGGGGTTATAATCATATATTGTTTAAATTTGACTAAACACAGAGCCCTTGAGGTGATTTTTACAAAAACGGAGCTATACAAATCATACAATTATTATTATTTTTATTATAAAGGTTATTAAGATGGGTTCATTGGCATTTAAAAATTATAGAGTTTTTTTTCTTGCATAATTATACAATCTTCTTTCATGGTCTATAATTGAACTCGCGTAATAATAATTAGGTACATGAGAGGACTTTTTATATAAATGAACCGGTTTTTTTTACAACCAAATAATAATCAAATAGTATTCCGTATATTCCTGATGAGGAAAGCTTCGCTTTCGAAACATGTATATATTAATAACGTGGTGATGATAAAGTAATTTTTAATTCACAGTTATTATTAAAACTTTCATAACTTTAAAATAATTTTCTTATGTTCAACCTAAACACAGAGCATATCGATACCTTAGTTCAATAGGGAAATGAGTCAAAATTTCTGTGTTTTTAGTTAATGATGAAAATTGTTAAGAAACTTTCCCTTCTCATATTTCAATAAAAAGGGCTAATTCGTCCTAATTATGTATTCAGATAATTATTTATGGAAATATAATGAAATCAGCACATTCTTAGTTTAATGGAGAAACATGTCAAATGTTTCCGTCTGGAACTTAATAAATGTAGCCATTTAGACCTATGATATGATAGGTTGATAAATTACTTACATGTTGCATTTATTGTTATGTTATAGGTGGACAAAATAACTTTACATTATGAAAAATTATCTCAAAATGAGGTATTTTGAGTTAGTTCCCTATTGAACTAAGGTATCGATATTGTAAGCGACCATTGTCGTTACAAGACTGTAAACATGTAGGTGCTGGTCAAGTCGTTATCGTATCCGTGATGTCTCGGGCGTCGGGCTCGCTCTGGATTTCCAAATATTGTTCCTTGCAAAAGGGAAACAATGTCGACTTTTGTAGATTCTGCTGTGGTCGGGTATCCAAAGGTGAGAAGTCAAAGGCAGTTGTCCGATGGAGGTAAGCAGTGGTCAGAGTGAAACAAGGCGAGTGGTTCAGAAGTCAGAGCGGGCGGCGGGCAGGGAGGAGTACTTGTCAGGCTGGCGATCAAATGCTAACTGCCGCAAACTGGCGTTTGCAGGCTATTTATGCGGTCCACCAAGCGCGGACCGCCGGTGCCGTGTAGATGCCCGACAAGTCGGTCTCCCTCCCACCAACTGTCCCTCTCCAACGCTTTTATTCAGTCATTTCAGTTTGAGCGGTCTGGAGCGAACAAGCTCGCCAGACCGCCCGTTACATATATTAACAGACAACGATAATTTAATAATAAGTGTGCAGCTTCAGATATTCCGGGAGGCGTTACGTCCGATACAGATATGGTAAACGATAGTGATCAATTTATTATCTATATACACTTATGCATATACCTACGTATATTATAAATACTTTTAAATGTGTGTCAAGTCTGATAAAACCGTATGTTTGCATTGTATTTATTACACCAGCGGAGATATAAATCAATCCAAATTTAAATCATCTTAAATTTCAAAGCAATAAATTGACACTGTTTTTGCATAGAAAAACTATCGATTCCAAATTTATACGACAAATCTTCGGTGATTTTTCACATTTGTGCATTTGATACACGCTTTACGAGAGGTAATATACCAGAGAAGATAATAAATGAACATTTAAAATAAAATAAATAATTTCGTACGAGGATTTGGCCATTGATCCAGCATCTAAACGATGCATTTCGCAATAAATTCGCCGGTCCCGCCGTTGACAAAAATATTGTGTACTGATTTAATAAAGCATAAATTACTCGGCCGGGTATTCAAATTAAAAGGTGTGACCGGGGCTTTACATTATTCCATACGTCCTACACCGACTAGTACAGAACAATGTGACGGCATAGAGCGATGTTCGATAAATCAATATACTTCACTCGACCAATGTACTAGACACGTATTTTTTTATTGTTTTATGTCGATTTAATCGACGAAATTAATTTCTGTGGCACGGCGCAGACTAAATATAGGACGGATACAACAGGTACCACTTACAAATAGGGAGAGAAAAGGGGTTAAAAAAATAGATTTAAGTATATAAAATTATGGTTGGTGTTAGCCAAAAATTGCACATATACGAGTATATAAGAAAAAAATGTACCAGTCTGAATATGACCGTAAGAGGCTGAAACTGGTCAGGTCAAAAATAAAGAGGAGAAAAAAGGTTAAAAATCGTTTTAATAAATCTTTAACTAGGCAGAGATTGAATTTGGTTGTATTAGTTTGGTTATAGGATTGCTTTGGTGTGTGAAAACTGTTTCATCCTCCGAATCCATTATCAAACAGTTAACAACAAATAATAAAAACAGCTGATGTGTACCCGGCCTTGCTAGAGATTTTTTTTTTTAATAAAGTTATGATGTTGTGAATTCTTGCTTGTCATTAGGGTGTCATAATTGATTTTACGGAAAAAGTAACTATCTCCAAATAAAGAAACATTCATTTGAATAGTTTATTTAATTATAAACGTTTATTTTTCGAAATATATATAAATCATAAAGTTCTACCTACGCAGAACCTACTTAGTAGTAGTAGGTACCTACTCGTGTTTTCCGTTTTGAAAATACTCTACCCAAAAAAAACTTCTTATCCTGAATATGCAATCTGTGGCTAACAAGAGTGATATATCTATTGGCTAACCTAAATAAAACATGGCGGGTTCAATGTTTTTCATACTAATTTTAAAATGTTATAGCAACAGTTTTACATATTGGATGTCATTCAAACTACTACTCTAAACCTTCCCTGCACTAATAAAAACAAACTGTGCTATTTTCAGCGAAACCGGTCCAGTGATTTTCGAGAACATCGAGGACAAACAAACAAAGTTACAAACTTACAATAATTTTTATATATATATAATTATAATTATAATTTATATATGTATTTTTATATAAAAATTAATGTAAGTTTGTATATATATATATATATATATATATATATAGATAAAAAAAATCTATATACAGCTACATAAAAAAGTTTTATGGAGTCGGAATGGATGCTTCTTTGTAATATTATATCATAAATGGAAGGTATCAGGACGTAGGTATCCGACAAACTTTAACCAGTGATTCTAGATCTTATTGGGAGTAAAAAATGTACATGGCCTTTTTGTTTTGTGGTTAATTATTTTTTTTTTTCCTTTTTTAAATAATATTTAGATTATTCAGCCGAGTACTACCTACTGTTTTTTTTAACGTTAAGAGAAAAAAAAAACAGTAAGTCACCGGAGAATAAAATGCCATCTACATTTTTTACCCACTTTTTTACAAACTCATGAATCACTGGTTAAAGTTTGCCGGGTACGTTCTGATATATCCTGTATATAGAGATTAGACGTATTACAGTACCCATTTCAATGAGTACTTGGAACACAAATCTATAATTATTTTTATGTAGATATCATTTGATCACAATTTAAACTGGAGGTGACGGTATATTTCAAAACAACGTGTAAAAGTTTTAAAAATTGGGGTCGTTAAAGAATTGCGTTTGGTATCGTGGAAAAAATGTAATTTATTAGCAGCATCAAAAAAATACGTATATAGACAAAATATATAGAATTTTTTTTTATGGAATTAATTTTAAAACCAACAAGTCAAAATTAATAGGTAAGGTCGCTTGTTAGCGTGCAATTTATAAGGAACATTATGCGATTAATCAAGAATTTGCAAAACATTTTCGTTAACAAGGATAAATCGATTGATGTCTTCGGGTTTTGGGCGAACCCATACGAAATGTGCAAGCCGATGGAATAATTTTGATAAATTTCGTTTTTAAAAAAACTTGTTCGAAGTTCAAGTTTGGACGCTCCGTGGGGTGGAGAAATTGATGAATAAACTGTTAGTTTTCCAGGAAAAATATTAGTTTTAATAAATAGACTATGACGTGCTATTTATGGGTATCTATGTAGGAACATGAAGAGTATATTAAGAGTCCACAATTATTCTGAATTTCCCAATCATTTTTTTGGAAACAAATCATTCTTTCGACATAAAGAAAGGTTTAAAATGTTTACATACGAATACAATTAGATAAATTTGAAATCAGAAAAGTGTTAATAGTCGATTTTTTTTTTAATAACTATCTCTTCACAGTAATACTTATATTTAGAATATTATTATTATAAATTAAAAAAATTAAAATATTATTATTTTAATTTTACGCCTCGTTATTTTATTGAATTTATTACTTAACTAACCATCACGCCGTTTCCCAGAAGGGGTAGGCAGAGAGGATGGACCGCCAAACACCTCGATCTTGGCATACACTTTTTGCTTCATTCACATTCATTCACATTCATACATCGTCTCATACATTCTCTTCTATTATTCCGACTTCTGACATGGCTCGACTAAAGTATTTGATTCACTTTATCGTGCCATGTCTTCCTCGGGCGTCCCCGGCTTCTTCTTCCATTCACATTCGCGTCATACATTCTTCTTACACTTCTTTCTCCGCTCATTCGCTCTACATGCCCAAACCATCTAAGCGTCCCTTTCTTAATCTTACTCATTACGCTTACATCAGACTTGCATTCTTTACGAATTTAAATGTTATTTATTACTTAATATATTATAATAATTTATTTGCACTTCCCTACTTTCATCACTTATTGTAAATATATAATTATTTTTCTATATTTATTATTTATTTATGTTTGTCATTAATTATTTAAAACGTGTTGATATTTATATATTTAACAATGGTATAAAAAGTATTTCATATTAATTTTATTAATAATGACACCACAAAATAATTATGCATTTATTGAAGAAATAATTATATTAAATTAGAAAAACGCAAAAAGAGTAATCGTCACTATCAAAATTTTAAACACACGATTTTTTCTGATCTGGGCGACTCCTCTATCCTCTGAGCATTCAACTTGGTAACTTTTAGATTCACCATGTTCCTCCATTATACAAATAATTTTAAATGTGTGATTATTGAGAATACTTACTCTTTTTCTGCTAGAGTGTCGACATTCATTAATTGCAAGCGAGATGGTGAAACTCAAATGGGAACATTTCCTTCCACTTTTTCTGCAGACGTATCGAATTTCAATGTAAAAACAACATTATAAAACAATTTATTTTTAAACCTAAATACGTTTATCAGCGATTCAAAACCAACGCGAACAATAAAACAAATAAGTGACTAAAAGCAAAGCTTACAAGGCAGATCAAAACGGACACATTTAGGTCCGAGCATTAAAAAAGGGTTAAAAAATAATCACAAAGCAGGGTAGGTGGGTATTAGGCCAAACAAAGATACGAAAGCTTCTGGAGCATATAAGTCACCTGCAAACAAAGAATTCAAAGCATTCACAACCACAAACACGCATGCTTAAACAAAGTAACATGCGGAGATTGAATACGATTGCCGGACACATTGAAGAGAATGAAGGGTCCCCGTTTGACAACCACGAGCAGTCCGTATTCTGCATGTAGTCGACTTGCTGGGAGCGCAACGCGGTACAGGAGATGAGTGATTGATCACATGTTAATATAGAAATTTGTATAATAAAAGACACGCAGCGCGCAACAAGACAAATAATATACATGCACGTGACCAGGGCAGCGGACAACGGTAACCTTTAATTGAACGATGTTTTACTATGCGTAGGAGGGCAGTAGATAGGGAACTACATACATAATGCAAACAAACATGTCAGAATGGTAGTGCCCGTAGTGCCGGTGATACCGCCCTGAAAATCAAAACAGCAAGGTACTTCCGCCTCTCACCCACCCCCCCCCCCCCTCCCTCCCTTTAGCTTCACAACATTCCACAATATGGTATTTTCACTGCTTTTTTTATTGGCTACACGAATATGGGATTGTTGACGTCACGCCAACCAAAGTAAAATTAATATTTAAGAATAAAAATATTGAAATTACACATTTTTAGTGCGATTATCAGAATCGGAAATATTAACTTAAAATCTTCCAAACATTTTTAGCAGTATTAGTAGTTTGTGAAAATACCCTATTTATTTATTTAATTATACGCCCAGCTGGGCTTTTACATTTTTTAAAATTAAAAACGTTTATCAGTAACACAAAAGAGAAAACTAAAACAATATTATAACACAAACGCTCTAGTCCCACTGTCTCCGATTAATAGGGACCACTTGGGACTCTTGTGCAGTATTCACATTCAAATGCTATTGATGATTATAGGCAGGTTAGATATTGTGTGGGGCGATTATAGAATCAACCCCCTTAATAAAAATTATCATACCATAGTTCTACCGATATCAAGCAGTTTAATGCGGTTCCTATAACATATTTTATTCAAAACGCATAAAAAAATTATGGTGCGTACGAATGTTGTGTTGTACATTTCAATTAATAATAAAGATATTTATTGTAATTTCTTCAAACGATTGGTTTTCACTTTGTGGCGTCATTATTTAATAATTTTATAAACATTTTTGATTAATTACTTACCTACTTTAATAAATTTTTGTTTATGTTTATAATTTGTCTATTGTGTTCTTATTTTCACCATTTGTCTATACTTGACATTATTATTTTTAGTATTACTCCTGATGAAAAAAACATGGCTTTTGAACCATGTAGATATCTTTATTTTAATAAAGTGGTGAATACAAAGTATATCATCAAATTTATTTATTGATATTTATTGTGTTCATGGACAATTTGCAGAACTCCATTTTAATCAAAAGTTTATAAAATTGAATAATAACTATTAATAATTAGTATAAAAAGCAGTTTCTTCATAAAAAAATTGTGATAGGTAATTATTATAACGCGTGACAACTGTTTCGCCTTCTGAAGGCATTATCAAGCTATGGTTAAGTGAAAAAAAAATCATTATATTATCTTTATTATATTTTTATTTTTAAATATTTTTATTTTTATTTTTAAATATTTTTATTTTTATTTTTAAATATTTTTATTTTTAAATATTTTTATTTTTATTTTTAAATATTTTTATTTTTATTTTTAAGTATTTGACGGTTATCTTTTTATTTTCAAATTTATCAATCATTTGAAGAAATTATATGGTAAAGTCACTTATTGACGATATATTGATATTATTTCTATATCGTCATAATAAAAATCTTATAACAAATGGTTTTAATTCATATTACAAACGATCTTATTAATTTCTGAGAACCATCAAATGGTTATTTCATTACACTGTTTCTGCACTTGGGGATAAAAATTATATTGATCAAAATTGACTAAAGGTCATTAATGGCCCACCCTAAGGTGGGGATATTGGCGTTTCCAAATTAACACGAGTAAAATAAATTACCTAGCAGATTGTTTTTTTAGAAATAAACAGTTTTTCAACTAAATAATAGCCGTAAAATTTATCTGATTAACTTATTGAAGCTTATAAAGCTCATAATAACGTTTGATCATTGAACGTAAACGTAACGGTCAATTCTGGGAATCGAACCCAGGATTCCCCAAATATTTCCAGTTATTTTACCCATGTTTTTGGCTGGTTTACATATGGGAATTAAAATATTAGTAATTCTCAAATTGCGGTACGATATTGATAAAAATGACGGAAAGTAATAAGGTATCAATAGCTCAGTGGTTAGAGTTCTAGTACCTACAGGTAACACAGAGGTCCTGGGTTCGATTCTCAGATGCGACCGTTATCTTTTTATTGTCTGTGTGTTTTCTATTTCGTATTTTCATTTGAGATTTGTTAATATTATCTACAATGATTAAATAATAATAGTCATATAATTAAATTTCAAAAATTTTACATCAAAAGAAAGATTTCAGAGAGATCACAAGGATACGATCTTCAGAATCGTTAAAACAAGACGGCTCTCTTAAAATCTTACAAACACCGTACGCTCGTCTCACCTCCCGTCATCGACACATAAAAGACACACACAGTAATAGGAAAAGCACCGTTTAAAAATGTTTATGTCTTCGCCAAGAGTAATGTAAATCTAATTAACTGCTCGACTCGCGAATAAGTTATGTTCACGTGCATCCATTAATATTTCAGATGGTGTGTTTGCTAATAAGACGCCACGTCCGAAGTGCCTTCAGTTATATCTGCCGAATTAAATCGACCCTTATGATTAATATGAATAATGTCAATATTCATCACACACATCAGTAGCAATGTGCGAGAATGTATTTTAAAAATTCGTAACGGCTCTGCGCAACATCTCGAGAATGAATGAAAGCAAATAGATCTCTAATACGATTGTTAAAGTAATTAATTCATGAGAATGCATCGATGTCTATTTATGAATATTTTTTTATCAGGCAGGCACATCGGAATGAATGGAATAAAAAATGCTCGGGACATACGTAGATATTTCAAAGTTCCCTTGCAATTAATAAATCAAAATAATAGTTAATAACTTATATTAAAACTAACGATATAAACTGTTAAATATTGTGAGGCTTCAATAAAGGATAGGGATGTATTCTAACTTTACGCTGACAACCTCTCGGCAATGTACCTATCCAGGTCTAGATCGAATTTCCCATTCATAGACCCTTTCACTACATTTGTATGTTAGTAATCGAAGAAAATGGCGCCTTGCCTAAAGATTGCCGATACAGCTCATCACGCATTTGCTGTATTAATTGATACAGCGATATATAAAGATTTCATAGAAGAAAAGAATCTTAGAAGTCACAAAAATAATATGATAGAAAACAATAATTATAAAACCTTGCCGGCAGGGCGATTTCATTACAAAGAGAGCTATATTTGAAGTGACAGATTATTATGCCTGGGTGGTCAAGTACCTACCTAGTGGGAAAGGAATTAATGGAAGTTACTAATTGGTCCGCTGGTAATCCCTTCGAGGCAACAATGGTGAATAATTGATTGCCAGTATAAAAAAATGACATCACACGTCACCATCGGATGGGTTATCAAGATGCTTTAACGAGTAACTCTAGGTACCTGCAGGTTTTGCAGAACATGCGAACCGTATGGTTCATATGAAACGGTAGTAATGGGAAAAGAGATGATGGAAGAAACGAATTCAATCACTGAATCACTGTTAATCCACCGTAGTAATAAGGGTGAGAAGATTGACAGCGTAAAAAGATGACGTCAGTAGAGGATGAATGATTAATCTAATCAACGCATTTATGGCGGGAACCAAGTCCCGTCCTTGGGGAACGCCGTTTGTTGTTCGTATGCAAAACCTCCCGGCAGACACTCGCGGGCGAGAAGGTCATAAATCACAACACAATTATCAGACGACGCGGGAGGGAGAGACTGTTCGCCACGAATAAATCAACTATATTAATTAAGGCCCAAGTACCGAAAACCGAACGGGCACATAATCTGGCGGCAAAGGCGTTGCTAGCATTTAGGTTTTTTTAAACACAAGCCCATTCATTTTGTGATATACGAGATCATCTTACCACTCAGCGAGCCGTTCAAATTAATGGTTGGTGTGCAAGAAGAATAGATATAACATCAAATGAAATGCATATGGAATATCGGGCTAATAATTACGATATTCCATTAAAAAAAAAATCTGAAGCATAAAATGCTATTATATTACAATTATACCGTTAGGATCTGTAAGGTAAGAATAAAGTTTACAGAAAATCTTGTCTTCACTAGCATAGTCATTGTCTTCACTTCATTGCATTTTCAAATTTGAGATTTTTTTTTTCACAAGATATGTTTGGCAAAATTGTAGTGATATATTGAATATTTTTCAACCAGAAATGTGTCTGCTTCGAATTATTTCCCGCTGCGATCAATTATCTATTTTGATTCCAAACGATAGAAAAATCAACAAACAAACAATTTATAAGGATACGGGTCAAACGCATAAACCATAAATGGCAAAACAAAAACTTTGCTATGTTAGTTAACAGACTAATAAGGATTGAAACAAAAAGATATTGATTACAGTGAGTGGGTATAAAGGGAAATAGCAAGGGGGTATCAAGAAGCAGATTTTCAGGGCCCAGTTTTATTTGTTGCGTCTAATATATTAGATTCCGAAAAATCTTTAAAATCGAAGAGTAATGAAGTCAATCATAATGTCTATAAATTGACAGATTTTTTTCAGTGATTCAAATTATTAGATATATAAAGATATACATAACTTATCAATAACCTCAAGATTTAAAAAAAGAAAAATATCAAAAAGAGATAAAGTTTAAAAATAACTGGCGCTTAAGACATAAATAAACCAGTATAAAAATGGCCTCAATGAAAACAAATTACACAGCTGTCATATTTTAATCTCATATTATACCATCATGGGAGACGTCTCGAACATCATTCTTCATGATCGGCCACTAACAATGTAGCAGAGGTGCAACGGAGAAAATCTAATATTGCCAAAAGTGAGTCAGCAATAAAAATAATGTTTGAATACGGAGGCGTAGCGACCCGGACCCCGAAAAACAAGAGAAAAATTACTTTTTGAAAAATAATTTTACTATACTGCCCTGAAGAAGCTACGGTAGTAGCGAAACCCGGTCGGCAAAAGTATATAACAAATAAAAGTGATGTAAACAAAGTTTTGTTTTAATTTTTAAATTATAATGTCACATCACCAAGTTACCGCTTCATATGAAAATATAGAAAAATTACTATTTATGTTTACAAATATTAATCCAAATGCATATCATTCATTAAAGAATATTAAATCTTGCCTGCCTGGGACGTTAAGCTTTCTCCTGTTCCGAAAGCTCCTAATTGATTTATCCATATAGCAAATAAAACCTACTGATAATTTATGATACGTTACTGACCTACGTGATTCAAGTTGATTTTAAATATCATATCGATGCTGTTACCCACTCGACCAGCAATTAATAATAGGATTGATTTGTATAGCGCCGTTTTCGTGAAAAATCACCTCAAGAACGCTATATTGTACGGATCAAGTTTTCGCAAATCAAGCAATGCCAAATGGAAAGGGGTAAATAGGGTTTAATGCTTTGCTTCCTGTAGGTATTTGTTTAAATAAATAAAAATAAATACTTTATGTTGATAGAAAGCAGTCACTTTGTGGTTAGACATATTTAATGAAAATAAATACAATAAAGCGGAAAATTTGGTCATCCAAATCAGTAAAATTGTTGAATAGCATTGCCGTGATGAATTTTACTCAGCTTTTTTCGTCTGGGAGACTTAGGTAAACCATCAAAGTTTTTAAATCATTAACATCTTTCCAGCATGAGCAATGGAGCTCTGAGATAACCATTTCATTCAAGTGTAAAAAAAAGTTTTTGAGTAGGCCAATAAGTAAATGGACGTAAATGCCTCCACGGGGGCTCAGAGTTTATTGCTACGCCACTGTCGAATTCACCTAACGGCTAGAGACACAGCCCGTAAACATCATCACCTTTAACATGTATCAATATTTAATCTGGAATGCCAACAATAATCGTGATTCGACAATAGACAAGACAGATTTCTTCTTCAATCAAAAACAAAAACAAAAAAAAACTAAAATAATGCACTTACGAGTTACGAACGCCTGAGTAGGTTTTTATATTATTAAATTTTCGACGACATGACGAAATATCGTAACATTTACGTCTAACAATACCGACGTAGGTATGTACCTAATTATTATCGCATGTTTATATATCACGCTGCTGAGAGATCACAAATATTTTTTTTCTTCAATTAAGGTAAAATCACTCTGTGGCATTTTGAATAAACCACTATTTAATAAATAAATATCAACATGTTTCGAAGCCAACGGTTTCCTCGTCAGGATTCAAAGTATACTGAAAAACGATGACATAAACATAGACAAAAAATAACAATGAGTGATGAGAGACTGTAAATAATTGAGTATCAATGTAAAAAATAAAATAAAATAACATAAACAAAATTGTTATAAAATACTAATTATTATGTATATTCACATCAGAAAATATAAAATTATATAAAATTAAGGAACAACCAACGCATCAAAATAAAAATAATTGTTCTAAATATTGGTAGGAACTAATGATAATTTTTTTTAAGAGATAGCTCTTTTAAAAAAATATTTGCTTATTAATTATATTTAATTAACACTTTTAATAATTTGTAAAATACATGTACATATAATACTGAGTTATTAAATGGTGGTTTATAAAAAATAACTCTTAATCGTTTAATTTAAATAATAAAAATTATTTTGTTCAAACAAGTATTTTAATAAATAAATATCTACATATATCGAAACCGGTAGTTCTTTTGATGATTGATATTTATTATTTAATGTAAAATGAGGTCACGACAACATTCGTAAAATGACTCTTGATGTGTTTTGTGGCCAGATCATAGCCCAGCTCTTTCGCATCTGCTTCTTTCACGATTTCTTCCAGCCTTGAGTACCATATAGCTCCACAGGCTCCAGCGCAATGGTTTGAGCGCTAGTTCGATAACCTATCCCTTAAGAACGTATTATTTTGCAACTTTGTTAGATTTGTTACGCTTAAGAGAATGAAAACAGTAACTACGGCAAATACCGGTTCACTCCAATTAATGCAATTATTCAACAATTAATCAAGCCAGACGAACTAACCAAATAATTGTGATGTTATTAAAATAATGCTCGATCAAGATGCAAAGTAAAACTCGTCAAGATAATTTTTTTGTTGGAGAAAAAGTTTACACGGAGTACAATACTAATGTAATGTTTGTACATTAAATTTAAGGATGTAGGTAGCTAACTATGTAAGAATATTAAGTAGGTAAATCATTATTTTAATTTAGTAAAGTCGACGATCTTTCTTACGAAACCGTATCCACCTTACAAACAAATCTTTCATGGTAAATCTAGCACCTGCGTAATATTATAATTATTTTTTAAATGTATTCAAATTGTGTTAATTATGCCAAAGTACATACGAGGAAATATTGTGGCTAGCGATAAACAGACGATTAAAAAAAATTCTCACAGCTCTTAGTCATTTTTCGATGAAGATGTGAGAAAACCATGCATAGATAATTATGATTAATGTTGGACGGTTAGAATAAATGAAGACGTGTGTGCATTTTATTTTTTTAATTAATTGCTAAAAATACTTATTTGAACAATCATTTTGGCAAGATTTTATTATTACTACAGGTCAGTTCGTCAGTTCAAAATAGGGATGAAATAGAATTTTTAAATTGACAAATGTAATTTATAAGATTGTGGTAAACCTGAAAAATATTTATACATACAACTACATTTATGTAGAAATTAAGTAAAAAGCCACAATCGATTATATTAAAATGTGAGTAAGAATAATAGTTATAAGAAATTCTAATTTTTTATACAATCTGTTTTCGTTAAAAAACAAAAGAAAAACAAAAAAGGGTCATAAAAGAAGTACCTTGTGGAAACCCGTGAAAACAAAGTATCTATGGGCCCACGATTGAATAATTTAAATGGGCGATAATATTGAGAATTGTCTATAAATAAAATTCTTGCATGTAGACAAACGTACAACGATAATTTGTTAACAAATGTACCTAATAAACCTTTGACCTTCCTCTGTAAATAAAATCATACGTTACAAACTGACGTCTTATTTTCAGACGTGAAAATGGGACAGAGCCAACATTCAGTACCAATTATCATACGAGAAAAATAATATCATTTCCTTGGTCAGATTCGGGAATGCGCTCATTATTTAAGATTTACAGCTCGGAGGTATTTAAACGACCAGACTGTAAAAAGAAAATAGTTAAATGCAAACACAGCCTTGTTATTTGAAACAGACACTGGGTAATAAAGAATGGTTTCGTATAAAAAATAAATAAACATTTCCAATCTAATTTTACAAGCTGAGGATTTTGTCTATTCCACGGCGTTTTTTTTCTTTTGCCCTCGAAGTGTGAAGGAATTCGGCGATCATGAATATCGATATTATTATTCTTTATCTTTACGATCGCGTTGCTTTATTTGTTTATGGATTCCCCGTAAAGAGAACGTTTCGAAAATTTTAACAAAACATGGATATCGCTTCTTCTATTGGAATCTGGCGATTATCAGCGTGCGCAAAATAATTAAATGTAATTTTTTTGTGCCAGCTTACATTTAAACTGAAAAAAATGTTAGAAAGTATATTTGTGGAACATTCCAGAGTGGTAAATACACATAATATCGCCCCGGTGAAAGATCACCATTCAGTGTCATTCCGGAAGGCGTCGATTCGAATACCGGTGTGCACAAATAATATTAAAAATAAAAAAAATTACACTCATAATTAAAATAAAATAATTTGCGGTACGTTCTTGAGTTGTAGATACACTAAATATCGCCCTAGTGAAAGACCACCATTGAGAAACAAAACATTGCTTGAAATGGCTTTAGCCGTGTTTAGTGACCAAATGTGGAAAGGTAGGTGGTTTCCCACCTTACTCTTTCCCATCTCCTTTCCCTCCCCATTCTATTCAGCTTTACAAGATACCTAAATCGGGTATGCCAGTCTCACTGGTTCCGGTTAGCAGGGATCAGTTGGGACTCACATAAAAATATATGCTTAATGACAAGACATGAATACCCAGGTACTTCCACTCCCCTCAGCTTTACAACATATCCCAATTGGGGATGTCAAAGTCCCGCTGGATGTTGAAACGATAACAGTTGTGCATCAAAAAGTTTATTTTTTGTGTAATGGAATAAAACTTATGAGCTCCACGAATCTGGTGAAGCACAACGGAACACGGGACTCGTTTGTGAAGAGCTAATAAAATTTAAATAAACATTTATTATTTAACATGGGCCAACGATAGTAAACTAGCGAGTATATCGACATACGTCGTATATATAACGCTTATGCGATCAAAATCAAACTAAACAAAAATGTGCTTCTACAGTAGACAAAGTATTAGCAATATATATATATATATTTTTTTTTTTATCATTGAAGATAATATTACTTAACTCTCAAAATGAAACATAAAATCGAAAGACGTGGAAAAGAAACAGTTAATGGTAGCAGCTGGGACTAGAACGCAGGACCTCCTAGTCCATCCGGGACCTTGCGTTCTAATCCACTGAGCTACAGCTACCGTAATCCGTCCCGTAATTTTTTATCGAAATCATACTGCGATTTCTAAGAACTGTCAATATCATCTTCATTTGAGTCCCGTATATTTTTGGCTGCTATCTTTTTATCACTACTACAAGATTCTACCAGATCCACAATGACTAAAAAAATTAAAAAATGTATATATAGGTATATGTGTATTGAAAAATGTAGTTTGAATTATGCTTTGGATGGTTCATTATATTTCTTTAGTCCATTGAATAAAATGCCAATGATTGAATTAAACATTGTTCCACGGCCTAATGCAAATATCACGTTTGGTGTAAATGTGAATAGGTATAAACATTAAGTAAACCTTATGAATTAACGGCACGATTTGCAGATTAAATGTAATATGATAACACAAACTCAACTTCTGATCTTTCTGTACAGGTAGAGAGATGGTATTATAAAGTTCAACATACTATTCTGTTTGTATTTGAAGCAATTCACTTCTTCTACATACTGTTATGTATAATAATTCACCAGCTGTGTGTCCATCATACTAGTTTTAATGATAACTTTTTTATTTATGAAGCACCGCGCTTGGTGACCAAAACTGAATAACCAGGTACACATGACCTTCCTTTTCCCATCTTCTACTCTTCCCCACTTCTTTACGCCACGCAACACATACCAATTGGGGTTACCAAAGTCCCACTGGCACTATTTCACTCGTGCAGCATTCACATAATTAAAAAAAAAAAACATTGTGTATGAAGCACTAAAAACTTAAACTAAAAACAAACGAAAGCTCTGGTTTGCACTGCTTTTTCTGTCGGAATTCTTAGGTAAACCCAGCTATTTTCAGCAATTAGAGCGAGTTTCAGCATGATCTATGGAGCTCTGCCTTTTTTTCTAAATCTCTCGTTTAATAAATACTTCTTTTCAATTAAGACTATTTCATAAGACTACTTAAAAATGTGCTTGCATAAACAATCATTGGGACACATTGGGAATATAACTTCAACGACTGATGTTTGGCATTACTTATCTTACTTCTCAATACTCTGCTCACAAAATACTAAAACTTCACTTAAAATTATACCACATCGTAGAAAAAGCTTTATAAAAGATACAGAAATACATGTAGTCAAACGTCAAACCATACGTAAAACTAAAGAACTGTACTTTAGAAATAAACTGATGGCATCTAATTATGATCCTAAAAGTGTTTGGTCAATATTGAAGGATAGTTCTCACACGCAACAGTTTAAAGAAGATAACTCGAAAACTTAATTATTGATGTTGGGCTTCATAAAAATACAACATCGGTTCTAAATTACGTAAATAAACATTATTTAAATATTGGGGGTATATTACCAAATAATATTATCTTTACTTCAGCATATCATCAATCAATCGATGCAAAATAATGGACAAAACTATAATATTGAAAAACATTTCAAGATACAAACAATTTCACGAATCAAAGTTATAAAATAAATCAATCACCTAAGAATAGCTCTACTAAAGGAACTGACGGCATAGACGCTATAACAATTCAAATTCTAAACGTCCAACTCTTTAAACCACTTGCACACTTAATAAATCGTAGCCTAAAAGAATGCATTTTTCCCAACTGACTAAAAAAGGGACTCATTATTCCCATTTATAAATCAGGATGAAAAAACGATATCAATAACTACAGACATATCACTATTGTAAACATTTTGTCAAAATTCTTAAAAAAGTTTTTAAAGAAAAGAACAACTTCAACTTTATCCGTAAAATAATCATTTACTATCTAACTATCAACATGACTTCAGAAATAACAGGAGCACAGAACACCCTATTACTTTAGTAACTGACTTTATAATTAGTAATTAAGAATCAAACAACAAAGTTATCTCAATAGTCTTAGATTTGTGCAAAGCTTTCGATACAATTTCACACAAAATACTTTTTAATAAACTTTCATGGTAGGCATGGTTCTCAACAAGTTATTATTGATAGCATAAAAAGTGATCCACTTTCAATTAAGTACGGAGTCTTACAGGGTAGTGTCCTAGGCCCTTTAATATTCTTAATATACATCAATGATCTTTATGATTTCAAAATTGATGGCAAAATTGTGACATTTGCTGACAATACTGAAATAATTTATTAAGCCGACTCCTTGAAAAAAGTATACGCTAAGGCTGAGAAATGTTTTATTATCGTTAAATACCGGCTCAATAATAACAAACGAACACTAAATGTAAAAAAAACTAAATACATAACACATAATATAACTCAAAGACGGCAGCCTCCCCCAACATTCGAACTCAAATAGCACGACTATGGATAATGTTAAAAAAAATTAATGATAAGAAATCATAATTGACACAAACCTACATTGGACTGACCACATTAACTATATTACAAAAAAAAATGTTTCTCTTAAAAAGTTAACAAAATCTTCAACAAACTACACCCTTAATATCCCATTAAAAAATTCCACCCACGGACAAAGACATTATACTACATATTCAGATGTCTACATATTTGAAACAAATGAGAAAATACACCAACGCATTTAATAAAACTTGCAATCTCGATCTGGATAATAACAAAACGAAGAATTTTTTTTCATAACTTAATTACACCAAATCAAACATAACATAACAAAATTTATATTAAATACAAATAATTAATTTGCATTTTCGTTTTTTTTATTATTCTTTAACATAATTGTTTAACCCTTTCAAGATATCACTATATGACAAATACGTGATAATATAAACACATCAGTACACTTTCTCCAGTGAGGCGTTCGTGATTCGCTATTATACTGATATAATAATAATTTACAGTACATACACATTATACTATATAATAATTGCTTATATTCTAAAAATTGTCCGTAAATGTATAGAAAATGATAAATAAGAAAGACAAAAAAATAGTTTAGAAAACTTGAGCGAAATCGGAGAGGAATTATTAGGTAGGTACTATTAATGAAATACGTTTTAATCAAAGAAGATAATGCACCAAATAATAATATTTCGAAATGTGTTTCAGTATGACGTGAACAGTTAGGTTTGAGTAATGTTTCCGTTAATAAATGAGAACTCACGACGTCAAAAGTCTACATTAGCCTTATGCCTTAATAAAGATCACAGTAAAGCATCAACGGAATATTATATCGATGTAGTAAAGGCATCATTGTGTATCTTATCCGTTGTCGCCTGCATAAAATTATTTTTCAACATAATTAATAATTTAAACGGCGATAAATTATCCGGACGCCAATTTATTGAACTCGTAAAATTTCCGGCATCACAATACAAATCATACTGGCACCAATAATTTATGCAGAAATGCAAGTGAAAAAAAAACTTTTCTGGCGTTTATACGCTGGCTAATACAAAGAATGAAAGATGCCAATAGATGTTACATCTGATACTGACAAATTACTATTTACTATGCATTTCTGAAACCGAGAGGTACTATAAAACATTCAACGCCGCCACGTTGTGTTTGCAAATGCTATGCTGATCGCAATTATAAGATAAAATTTAACATTTCACGCGGGGGTTCGGACACAATTGAAACCTTGATTTACCTTCTATACTCGTATAACAAGAACTTAATACGTAATGTAAATAGGTACGTAATACAAAAGCACACGAAAAAAACCCTGAAAAAAGGGCAAATTACGCATTGAGCACAAAATTTTCACTGTGAGATTTTTGATAGCTTTGGGGAAACGAAAATGGCCTTAAACGCCGAAACAGCTGTCACAATAATAAAAAATACTCGCAGAACTTAATAATAACATTATTAAATTTGATTTACACTTTTTTTTTAATTCCCAGAATACGAATAACTTGACAAACTTTGAAAATCTCATACTGCCTTCACAGTAATCAGAATATGTTTCTTATGTCGTGATGGGGGACTTAGCCAGCCGAGCAATTTAACTTTCGACGCCTGGGTGGGACTCCAGACGAGATGCCAACTCAGCCACTAACCGGTCAATATACTTATGCACTATGCGGGAATCAAGCCCGCAACTTCTCAACTCAAAATTGAATGCGTAACTTTTATTTTATGGAAGCTGTCAACTACAGCAGTGTAATTATTCAGTTACTGCAGTGTAGCCGACGTGATCATCGATTGTTCATAATCATGATTCTTCCTAATTTTGCGACATTATTATTATCTCGTGCCATTGTATCTTATGTAAGATTTTTAACATTTGTTTCATCTCATAGTGTTATCGACGTGATGGAACCACACGGGAATTTCCATAATAGATTGACTCCGCGGGAGCCCAGTACCGTGTGGCAGACTTTCCTATCACTTCGATAACACATCCGACCCCGCGACAGCACGATACCGTGTTGCGGGTTTTTGACAATGCAACTAACCCCGTAGCAGCGCAGTACCGTGCACGGACCCCCATTTACATGTCTGCCTCAGCAGCGCCCCTGGTGTTGAAAACTTGTATCACTTTGTAATGATATAAAAGCGAAAATTTCTGAAAATAAACCAGTCACACTCGGACGAGCAATCGTGACTCGTACCCAGTCACATCTTGTAACCACAGAAAGTCTTTCATTTCTCCTGCCTCCCACCTGAAGGATTCCTGAACCTGCCTCAAGGATAGTCGGCCCCGTACCCCCAGAAGCATAGAAAGTGACTTGACCAGCACCCTACATGTTTACAGTCTTGTAACGACAATGGTCGCTTACACTGCAGGATTCATGTTTTGAAAACAAAATCTAATCCGAGTATAACCATTCATCTGCAACTGCCAAACTAAGTCGTTAAATAACCATCACCTTTTCCAGAAGAGTGAGCAAGGCGGATAAACCGCCATACACATTTGTCTCGGCTCATACTTCATATATTATCTAATACATACTCTTCTGTTATTGCGAGTATTGTGAAATTGACCCTGCTCAAATATTTGATTAACTTGAACGTGTCATGTCTTTCTCGAGCATCCTCAACTTCTTCTCCATTTAGGGTATTGCGTGAAGGCTGTTCTTGACATTTGCGAACATTTTACGAAGCGTGTGTCATGAAATATTGGTTAAAAAATAGATAAAAAAGTGTAACTGGTCCTCCTCTTAAATTTATCAAATCGTACCTAAACAATGGAAAACAATATGATAGCATAGCAGATAAAAACAGTTAACTCAAAAGCATAAGCTATGGAGTTCCTCAAGGTTCCATACTGGGGCCACTTTTATTCCAAATTGATATAAATGATATATGTCAATTAAATCTAAATGATGAAATATTTTTGTACGCAGACGAGGCAAAACTTATAACAATACTTTGGCAAAAACCAGGAAATTTTATTAGAAAAATCTCAACTGGATCTTAATATAACTTAACTAACAAAGGCATAATATTCCATATTTTTATCGGTCTTAAAATTCTATCAGTTGGATCAATTCTGTGGTACAAAATTATATTTCATTAATAACCCTATATTTAATACAAATAGACTAGAGCACAATTACAATACTCGTTTCAATTTTAATGAAGGATTAATGGTTCCTAAGCATAAAGACAAATATGGACTAAGAACTTTAGAACACATATAACAATAAAAAACTGTATTAAAACTAAACCATCAATAAACACATTGAAAACTTGGCTAGCTGAAAGAAGCTATTTGTATTAGAAATAAGGAAATATTATTTTATTTAAGATTAATTGCTTTCGTTTATGTTTTTATTTTATTCATTTTTTTAAATATATTTTTGCAGAAATATTTTAGAATAATATTCTTTATAAATATTTATGTTTTAAGCTTGTTACATATGGCTTTTATGTTTTTATTTTATATATACATATATATATATATATATATACATATATTTTTTTTAATGTTTTTATTTTACATATTTTGTAACCTTGTCTGTAAATTTTATGTTTTAAACAACAAGCTCCCGTTAGACAAACTACAAAAAAGTAGTTTATCGGGACTTTTTTAATTGTATTTTTTTCTGTTGTAAAATTAAATAAAAAATAAATAAATAAATAAAATAAAAAATAAAAAACAATTTCTAATTAAAAACAAATTAACAATTAATGTAAAAAAACTGATTACATGATCAAAAATTCACCAAAAAGAAAAACCCCAATTCATTAACCATCACAAATAGAAGAAAGAAACCTACGCATTTTAGACAGTGAAAAATAACTGGGCCTATATATTGATAAACATATATCCTTTAAACAACACATATAAAAACTAAAAGAAAAAATCATCCCACTAATTGGTGTATTTGGTAGAATACCTCATTTTCTACCAGCACACGTTAAGAGGAGCCTATACTTTAGTTTAATCCAGTCCCACCTAAATTACCTTATAGAAATATGGGGAAAAACACACATTACATACTTGAAAAATTACAAATAATACAGAATAAAGTTTTTAAAAAACTTTTCAATTATAACCCAGATAACCCCAGAAAAAAGCTATTCCAAGAAATAAATTTGCTAAAAATGTTTATTGTATATATATGTATTTCTTTTAATTAAAAAAAAAACTTTCCTATTCTATGAGTTAAAATAAAAACAACAAGAAGAGGTAGGTACAAGCAGTAGCGTGCATTGCTCTATGACCAAAAGTCTGTGTTTAATTTTTCATTGAATATTTGAAATAAACTCTTCTGTTATCATTTTCTGCTGGTTGTTGTGGCCAACCAAATAAATGGGAGTACAAGTTTCTTATCAAACTCATGTAAAAAACATATTGTTCAGAAATTTGACATTTTTTTAAATTATCGTACAGCTTTTCAGCCTTTATAGATTGTACTTCAAAGGGTACTAGCTAGTTTCAATTGTGCTTACCCTAAGAAAATCGAACTACGAAGTTGAAAAATTGTTAAACACCTAATAGATAGATTGAAAAAAAACAATAACATATTATAAAATAATACACCACGCATAACCGGAGCATTTGGTTCCTTAGAACAAGCAATCTGCCTAGCTACGAACTAATATCGACTTGACAAGACATAATACCAATCAAACATATTTCATTAATTGATAAACTAAAGTTCTTTAAAACTTAAGACAAGATTTTTGTGCATAGTGCAAAGGGTAACAATTATTATTTTTATAAACAATAATTATTAATCTAAAACACTCATCGAAATTGAAAAAACCTTCCGAGCAAAGATAAATGTCGCCGGCAGGACTCGAACCCGCACCCTTCTAATGTCCGGTCAGATGCTCTACCGTTGAGCTACGTCGGCTTATCGCAAAACCCGCCAAGTTAATCAATATATACTAGTGTTCCATTCAATAATTACTGTTTTATTATATTTTCACCTGTAAACAACCAACTTTATTAGTATGAGAGAGGCTTGTAACGGCTAAATCCCTCAAATAGATGGCGTCGAGACAAATTATGTCTACATTTATTGGTGAAAATTGCTTTGACTTGTCAAATATTTATTAATTGATAAACTAAAGTTCTTTTAAAACTTAAGACAAGATTTTTTTGTGCATAGTGCAAAGGGTAACAATTATTATTTTTATAAACAATAATTATTAATCTAAAACACTCATCCAAATTGAAAAAACCTTCCGAGCAAAGATAAATGTCGCCGGCAGGACTCGAACCCGCACCCTTCTAATGTCCGGTCAGATGCTCTACCGTTGAGCTATTTTTATTTATATTTTTAGCTACATATTTTAATTATTTTCAGTGGATAAAATTTTCATTATTTAAATTGTTATTATTTAAAATATAATACTATGTACTTTCTGTTGTGTTATTTGCGACATAAACGTAAAGTAAAAAAAAACGTATATTTCCAGCTGAAGGTGACAATGTAATGACCATTTTCAAATACTCAATGTAATAAACCTTGCCCGAACTTGAAAAATTACAGCCTACCATTTGGTCATACACCAATGCACGCCACTGTTAGTTTCGCCCTATGCCGTAGCTCCGCAGTAGGTAGGTAATGATAATAATGATGTTTAAATAAAATAATACAGACATAAGCGATTAGTAAACATCGTTCATTATTCGTTTCTAATCATACAAACGAGTATATATACACATAATAGCAGATTAAATGTGGGAAGTTATATAAATGTGGGTATATTTATTTAAGATATGTTATCTCTTTTTGGAACGTTATGGTGAGATTCAAACGGTCTCACTGGACATTTCTAAGGCCTTTGACCGTGTTTGGCAATGAGGACTTGTCAACAAACTGCCTTCTTACGGACTTCCCGTTTCCTTGTGTACGTGGATTGCCGACTTTTTGAGGGAGAGATCGATTCAGACGGTTGCTGATGGTTTCATCTCTTCCTCGCATTCAATAAATGCTGGCGTCCCACAAGGATCGGTTCTATCTCCGACATTGTTTTTGTTGCACATCAATGACCTCTTGACATGTGCACCAATCCATTGTTACGCGGATGACAGTACAGTCCATGATTGTTTTTTGTTTGACAAGCCCCCAAAGGGCACACAAACTCCAACGGCTCGGAGGGCTTTGAAACAGAGAATGGACGGTTACCTTGAGAGGGTCTCCTCTTGGGGTAAGAATAACCTCGTCGAATTTAATGTTTCAAAGACCCAATCATGTCTGATTACGTCTAAAAGGGATCGAAATGACAATCTAGTCTCCTTTAATGGAAGCAATCTTCCCAACAAGCCCTCCATTGATATGCTTGGTGTAACCTTAAGTGACCAGCTCAGGTATGGGGGCTCCATCGAAACCCGAGTAAAGTTAGCCTCTCAGAAGCTGGGCGTTTTGTACAGAGCCCGCAGATACTTTAATAGTACACAACTGCTGACCCTGTACAAATCGCAAGTTCGCCCCATTGTAGAATTTGGCAGCCACCTCTGGTCGGAAGTCCCAAAATATCTGAAAAAAAACCTTGACTCTGTGCAGAAACGGGCGGTCCGTTTGATAGATTCGCCTATCTTAACAAATGGGTTGCAATCTTTGGAGCACAGACGTCGGGTGGGAATGCTGTCCTTGTTCTACCGGTATTTTAATGGAAGATGCTCCGAGGAACTAGCGTCATTGATCCCTTCGGCACCGGTGCATAGTCGGGAAACACGCCAAACGCGCGCCCAACATTTGCACACAGTTGACATTTGTCACATGAGAACGGGTCGCTTCTACGACTCGTTCTTGTGTTCAACAGCTCGGCTGTGGAATGATCTGCCGGCCTCTGTGTTTCCTCCATCCTATAACATGGGTCTCTTCAAGACCCAAGTTCACTCCTTCCTATCCTCTAAAAGATCCTCCACACAGCATCCCCAAAGATGATATAGGCCTTGAGGGAAATTATTTCCTCCTTGGTCTCCTTTGTGGAGTTACTGTAAAAAAAAAAAAAATCTCTAGCCAATCAATTTTGAATAATAATTATCTGTTACGTTAACTTTATTTTGTTGTACATATCCAATAAAATTTCTGCGTCAATTCCCAGAAATTAGACGGTCGTTTGTGTAGATACAATGTATTTTGTCAAATCTGCAAATGGCGGCTAATTAAATTACTAGTGGCAAATAGCCACGACACCGGACAGGTAATCCCTAGATGTGTGATATAATATACCGATTTGAAAGAAAACTGAATTTACATAAGACCTTTCGACTCCTAGGCCCCATACAGGCCAATGAAAATATTCATCTGATCAAAAAATAATTTCGATGTTTGAACATTTTTTATTAATTTCAGATGATGTAAGGGAGACTTGACCTTACTTCGGGAATACGGACACGCCCACGACACACTGACATTGGTTAATCCAGTGGTTACCAAACTTTTCCGATGCGTGGTGCCCGCGCCCGCGTAAATCCGGATATTCTAAAGACCGCCGCAAATCGAAAAAGTTTAGGAACCACTGGAATAACCAATAGCAGTGTGATGTGGTCGAGTCACTTCCGGTGATGAAATCTAATCTAAGTATAACTCGATTTAAAAATTGCCACAGAAAGAATGTTGATATTTTAAAAATTTTCATTAATTTCAGCAGAAGTATGCGCAAATTGACCTTACTTTGGGCACACAGACAATACCATAAAACACTCCTATAGTTTTATCTATTTAAATTTGGGAGGTGGGTATGGGTACCGCCGCCACGGGAACCATTTTTTTGGATGACCAACACCTCTGCCATAGGTCATCCCAAGTGGTTCGCTACGTTTGGTGACTTAGCAGGGGTGCCCGGGTTCATGGGGTAAGGTTTGTCCAGGTCTTGGCAGCGGATGCGTTGGCCTACCTACTGCGTGGTGGGTCGGATCGGGAGAGAATGGTTGAGGGAGACCCTTTACAACTGGCTACCGTTGTCCAGGCCGCTCGATAGCACAGGGGCCCGACCCTCAGGCTCACGACTGAGGGTGGGCTGCCCCACCAGCGAGTGTAAAAACCCCGCCGCTGCTGTTGTGCCGATTCGTGACCGGAGGGGACCCAGCAGTAGCGTTTGGGGCGCATTGGGAGCCCTTCCCAGCCAGACTCTCCCAACCATAGCCTTGCACCGCAGTCGGTGGGATGGATTCATACGTCCGTCAGTCCTGGATACCCTGACCCCCAGCTTCCTACCCACCCTTTATACCTAATCCTTCCCTTGCTTTCCCTTTCCTATAAAACCCCCAAAAATAATTTTAAAAAAACATGGAATCACAAAACAATAATAACATCATTACAACGGCGAGTAGTAGGCGTCCCCGGTGCAGGCCAAAAATGTTGGTAAATTTTACCAACATTCGAGGCCTGCACAAAAATTTAAATTCTGTCCATCATCACCTTCAATCCCAACGCCCAAACCTTTTATTCCTCTCTGAAACGCAGATAGCTGAGCCTCCAGACGCCTCCTATCTGGACTGCCCGGGCTTCACCCTCGTAGGCAAGTTCAGACCAAAAGGAGGTGTTTGTTTGTATAGCCGAGCTGACGTCAACTGTGTGCGACTGTTGAGTCTGGAAAATTCCAGATTTGACGTAATGTGGGTGCGCGTCAGTCTTGCCAGTACGGTAAGATTTTATGCGTGTTTGTACCGCTCACCAAACCTCAGCGAATCAGACTCATCCGAAGCTATTTAAACATTTGAGCGAAACTATTGATGACCTCTTACCCCGCTACCCTTCGGCCGAGTTTGTTGTTCTGGGGACTTCAATGTTCATAATGAACCGTGGTTGAAGTTCTCATGTTCAACAAACTCGGCTGGCCGACAGGCGGAATTCTTTGCCCTTTGCCATGGGTTGGAGCAACTGGTTCAGGAGCCTACGAGGGTTCCTGATGTCCAGACTCACCGCTCCAATCTGTTAGACCTATTTTTAACCACCGAGCCACGTGGTTATGGGATTGATGTCGCAGCGCCTTTAGGATCGTCCGACCATTGCCTGGTGACGACATCAATCCCTATTAACTTCAGACCCCCAATTGAGAGGCTGAAGAGAAAAATGTGGCACTATAGGTCAGCAGATTGGTTCGGTCTGCGGGCGCATTTTAATGCTTTCCCATGGTCAGCTGTCTGTTTTCAGACTTCGAATCCGTCCAGATGTGCCCAGGAAATTAGTGAAGTCATCACATCTGCGATGGATGGCTTCATTCAATCAACCATTAAAGAAACTGGCGTAGGTTCAAAGCCGTGGTTCAGTCGACAATGCTCCGAAGCAGTTCGACGAAAAAACGCGGCTTACCGAGCCTACAACACATCTCGAACGTCAGAAAACAGATCAGCATATAACAAATTGGCAAAGGACAGTAAGAGAATCATCAATAGGTCAAAATTTGAGCACGACCTACAGATCAGTAAAAAGCTAGCTGCCTGCCCGCATGGCAGCAGGGCGTTCTGGTCGCTAGCGGGCTCCATAGGTCGCAATTTCTGCAAATCCAGTCTGCCGCCTCTTACCAGACCTGACGGTTCACTAGCAAACACTGCTACCGAAAAGGCCAACCTTTTAGGGAAAATGTTTGCAGAAAACTCGGCCCTCGACGACCGGGGTGCCATCCCGCCGTCGGTTCCTCACTGCGGCTTCTATATGAAAAAGCTGAGGATACGGCATCGGGATGTACTCCTTGTCTTACGGGGGCTCGATGTTAATAAAGCTAGTGGGCCTGACGGAATACCTGCCCTGGTATTGCAGAGGTGTGCTGCAGAAATCGCTCCAGTTTTAACAAAGCTCTTTAAAATGTCCCTGAAATGTGGCTCTGTGCCCTCTGGTTGGAAAAAAGCGGTCATTCATCCTATACCTAAGAAAGGTGACCGCTCCAACCCGGCCAACTACCGCCCCATAGCGATCACATCAGTTCTGTCCAAGGTGATGGAACGTGTGATCAACGACAAACTGCTTACATACCTCGAGAAGAACAAAATCATTAACGACCGCCAGTATGGATTCCGGCGGAACCGCTCGTGCGGTGATCTTCTCGCGTATGTGACGCATGTTTGGGGACGGTGCCTGGAACGTTATGGTGAGACTCAAACGGTCTCACTGGACATTTCTAAGGCCTTTGACCGGGTTTGGCACCGAGGACTTGTCAACAAACTGCCTTCTTACGGACTTCCCGTTTCCTTGTGTACGTGGATTGCCGACTTTTTGAGGGAGAGATCGATTCAGACGGTTGCTGATGGTTTCATCTCTTCCTCGCATTCAATAAATGCTGGCGTCCCACAAGGATCGGTTCTGTTTCCGACATTGTTTTTGTTGCACATCAATGACCTCTTGACATGTGCACCAATCCATTGTTACGCGGATGACAGTACAGTCCATGATTGCTTTTTGTTTGACAAGCCCCCAAAGGGCACACAAACTCCAACGGCTCGGAGGGCTTTGAAACAGAGAATGGACGGTTACCTTGAGAGGGTCTCCTCTTGGGGTAAGAATAACCTCGTCGAATTTAATGTTTCAAAGACCCAATCATGTCTGATTACGTCTAAAAGGGATCGAAATGACAATCTAGTCTCCTTTAATGGAAGCAATCTTCCCAACAAGCCCTCCATTGATATACTTGGTGTAACCTTAAGTGATCAGCTCAGGTATGGGGTCTCCATCGAAACCCGAGTAAAGTTAGCCTCTCAGAAGCTGGGCGTATTGTACAGAGCCCGCAGATACTTTAATAGTACACAACTGCTGACCCTGTACAAATCGCAAGTGCGCTCCATTGTAGAATTTGGCAGCCACCTCTGGTCGGGAGTCCCAAAATATCTGAAAAAAACCCTCGACTCTGTGCAGAAACTGGCGGTCCGTTTGATAGATTCGCCTATCTTAACAAACGGGTTGCAATCTTTGGAGCACAGACGTCAGATGGGAATGATGTCCTTGTTCTTCCGGTATTTTAATGGAAGATGCTCCGAGGAACTAGCGTCATTGATCCCTTCGGCACCGGTGCATAGTCAGGAAACACGCCAAACGCGCGCCCAACATTTGCACACGGTTGACATTTGTCACATGAGAACGGGTCGCTTCTACGACTCGTTCTTGTGTTCAACAACTCGGCTGTGGAATGATCTGCCGGCCTCTGTGTTTCCTCCATCCTATAACATGGGTCTCTTCAAGACCCAAATTCACTCCTTCCTATCCTCTAAAAGATCCTCCACACAGCATCCCCAAAGATGATATAGGCCTTGAGGGAAATTGTTTCCTCCTTGGTCTCCTGTGTGGAGTTACTGTAAAAAAAAAAAAAAACTTACTAAAGTACACAAAAAGCACAAGCACGTACTAGTAGTAAGTACATACTTAAGAACTTTATTATTTAGATGTTTTGAAACATAAATGTTTGGCATGAAATAAAATTTTCAAATAAATGTTTCTTTGTTGCGAAATAGTAATATTATCGAGAGGTATTACTTTCACCTTTAAATCAATTATGGCGCCCAAACGATATCGTAATATTATCAAGAGGTATTACTTTCACTGTTAAATCGATTATGGCACTCAAACGATATAGTAATATTAACAAGAGTTATGACTTTCACTGTTCAATCAATTATGGCACTCAAACGAAATAGTAATATTATCAAGAGGTATTACTTTCACTGTTAAATCAATTATGGCACCCAAACGATAAGCAAGATTTCACTTTTTTTTATTTTATTCCAAAAAATGTATTAATCCCGGGTATACATCAGCTAGTTAGGATTTAAATCTTATTATGTCTAAGCGAGTTTATTCGAGTAAAATCTTCAATAATATCTGTAATAAATTTCGAACATCCCGAATCCCGAAGAATTTGAGTGAAATTGACATATTAGTTAGCCAAGTGAACCTCTTGTGATTGGCCAACATTAACCATACAGTTTGCTTGTGCGGTCTCTAACCACACATGCACATCCCATTGTTTTCTGTCAAATGAACAATCCACTCTCAGGGTGACCATGGGTTTAAGTGAAAAAAACTATCACTCAACAGCAAGATAATTAAAAAAAATAATAATTACAGTATTTCTCCACACAGGAGGCCCTGAGGGAAATAATTTCACTCAAGGCATATATCACCTTTGGGGATGCTGTGTGAAGGGTATTTTATAGGATATTTTAGGTGTTTCTCGACTATGCAACGGTGAGGAAGGAATCAATGACTCTAGTTCTTCAGAGCGTCTTCCATTAAAATACCGGTAGAATAAGGACAGCATTCCCACCTGACATTTGAGCTCCAAAGTTTGCAATCCGTTTGTTAAGATAGGCGAATCTATCAAACGGACCGCCCGTTTCTGCACAGAGTCAAGGGTTTTTTCAGAGATTCTCCCAATTACTAAAGTAGGGCGCACTTGCGTATTTTCTTATTTGTACAGGGTTAGCAGTTGTGTACTATTAAAGCATCTGCGGGCTCTGTTCAATACCCCCATTCCAGCTTCTGAGAAACTGACTTTACTCTGGCTTCGATGGAGCCCCCATACCTGAGCTGGTCACTTAGGGTTACACATGCATTGCATATCAGCATATCTTCTTAGGAAGATCGCTTATACGAGTATTAAAGGCGACTAGATTGTCATTTTGATCTCTTTTAGACGTAATCGCAGATCTTTGAAAAATGAAATCTTAACACAATAACAAGGCACAAATACAAAGTCAATACTGTACCAGAAGAAGTTAACAGAGATTTTTTTTTATTTGCTGCATAAGTAGATTTGAAGCTATAGTAAAACTTTTTAATCGTTGAAGAAGATAATATTAACACATCCCAAATGAACCACGAAACCGAAAAAAGAACAGAAAATAAAAAGATTTCACTCGCATCTGGGACTCAAACCCTGGACCTCTACCTATCCGAGGTAACCGCTTAACCAACTTAGCTAATGAGACCAGTTCAATTTACGCCATCTACACCGATATCATACTTCAAGTTCAAGACTTTTTAATATTTTCCTCCATTTTTAAATCACATATTATTGGAGTCTCGGATATACCTACTCGATTTTTATTCATATGAGACATCTATTGACTTATTTTATAAGTCTGGAAAGAAATATTCAATTTATTTTTTATAACTTATTGAAGTTTGTAAACCTCATTGTAATATTTAATCATTGAAGAAGATAATATTAACACATTTTCATCTTCTGCCGTTTTTTCGGTTTCGTGGTTAAAAACATTATAATTGCGTAATAATATTATCTTTATTTAGAAATAATAAATAATTCCTCTAGTTCTTAACTGTTTACAAGTTTGCCTATATTACGCAGCGCATCATTGAATAATACCTACTTATTAAACGTACAATCCCGCTACACGATTTCTCGTAATTTCTGCCGCTGTTAGCTGGCGGAATATACTATAAAGCTTTCCCAGATTACTGCAGCGTGGAACAATGGCATGATGACAAATACTCGCGTTTCACTTGCCGGAACATGAGGAATTGTTCATTATATCTCTTTTTTTGGCGTTATTAAAAAATAATTATTATATATTAAAAGATTTTCACTAAATTCATTTTGGTTTCGCGGTACGGGGGAGGGGTACTTTGCTCGAGCGTGATACGTGGATTTTAACGATTCTAAAGTTCCACTGTAAGTAGAAAAGAACAGTTTTTTTAAACGTTAACTAAGTTTATTAAAAAAAACTCTGTCTCGTCCTATTCCGTTCCGGTTCGCTCTGTCCTGGTCAATTTCACCGACCCGCTCTGCCCGTTCTTCCCCTGGAACTACCCTCAAACTTCTCGCAACAGATATTTTGGGAACCTAATATAACACAAGACAAGCGAGGTGATTTTGCGGTTACGACCCTGCTAATATTTCAGCCACACTTCCCGTACTAAAAAGTTTAGGCGAGAGAAATGAAATTGGGAGACATGAATAAACCTAAAACTTGTTGTGAAACTTATTGTACATTTATTTTATTTATTTATTGGTTACAGAAACCCATTTTACAGTGAGAACATTTTGAATGTCCAACTGGGAAGTTCCAGTTTTTGGACAGTCAAATTGACAAGCTTTTTTATCCTTAAATGTAAAGCATATATTGTTAGTAGGTACAAGGGAGTTATTCCAGAATTGTGATTAGCAATCACAGAGCTCATAACGTTCGTCAAATTGTGAGAAGTAAATAATACCAGAATGCAACAATAATGGCAAATACAAACGGCACTTTATTATAATAATACGTATTTCGAAAGTCATTAAGCAATACGGATATTACGTATCATAACGGTAAAACTACCTACACTGAGCCATGTTAACTTGTGTTTTAATTTCATTCGCCTTCTAAAATTTCACAACAAGGAATTTTACTCCAGCCAAATATTTTTATTATCTTTAAAGTTCACCTTCTCACTGAAATATCAGTAATATTTCCATGTCGTTTTCAAAGATAAAATAATTTTCAAATCTTGAATTACTCAAGTCAACGCTTTTGAAATAATTTATATACAGCAATGGTGATCCGTGTGGGAGTTTACCCACCGCGACATTGCTTTTATTCTTAATGCACGCGGCCGACTGACCCTTGAGGAAGCGGTCTAAGTTCTGGCAGAATCACATGTAAACCTGCGTAGTGTACATTCCTGAAGAAGGTTGAGTCCAACCGAAACCGGTCGAATACAGAAATATATATAAGTCAAATAAAGTGGCTACCTACTTATTAAACGTACAATCCCGCTACACGATTTCACGTAATTTCTGCCGCTGTTGGCTGACAGAATATACTATAAAGCATTTCCAGATTACTGCAGCGTGGAACAATGGCATGATGACAAATACTCGCGTTTCACATGCCGGAACATGAGGAATTGTTCATTATCTCTCCTTTTTTGGCGTTATTAAAAAAATAATAATTTTTTTTTTTTAAATATTTTTTTTTATTTAATATGATAATTTTTTTTTACAGAGAGTATATAAAAATAAGGCATGATTCATATAGTGCAACAAAAAATATAATATAGCTATTCCTCACCGTAAAGAAACAAGGTTCTTCTGTTTGGTGAGTGATTATCGCTAAATTAATCAAATCATAACTTGAAATATTGTTGTACAATAGCAGGAAAATATGAAATTTGTCGTGTAAATTTTGTAATTTATCACTAGTAATAGTATTAAAGAAAATGAAAAGAAAGTAGAAGAAAAGAAGAGAAGATAATAATAAAAGACAAAAAAATGTAATAATAATAAAAAAATAAAATAAAATTTAAAAAAATTGTTACAGTAGTTTGAGATAATTTTTTAATCTATGTTGAAATTCATCGATATTTTTTATAATTTTAAGATCAGATGGCAGATTGTTAAAAAAAGTTATTCCTAGATATAGGTATGTATTTTGCGTATGCTTAGTATTGAATGGCGGGATTTTAATGTTTTGCTGATACCTTACGGATATATTAAAATGTAATTTATTTAACGTTTTTTCTTTAAAGATTTGAATAATTGCATATTTTTTATAAATTTTATCTACTGTACGTACATTGAATATTGTAAAAAGCTTTTCAGTGGAAAATGATGATGGTTTTTTTTAAATTACCTTTATTATCAATCTTTGAATTATTTTAAGTGGACTTAAAATATTATCATATGTTCCCCCCCAGCCAATATTTCCATATTGTAAAATAGACTGAAAAATTGCATAGTACACTCTTTTTAGGTTTTCTAGTCTAAGAATATTTTTTAGTCTTATAAATATATATATACATTTTCTAATTCGTTTAACAAGTTCACAAATATGTGTTTTCCATTTAAAATGCTGGTCTATATATACACCAAGGTATTTAATTTTGGAAGTTGGACTAAGTATTGAACATGCTTGATTACAATTGATTCTGTTGCAGTTACTTTGGTGTATTATAATTTTTATTTCTGGTTTTGATTTAAATTTATTGATAGAGAAAGGAATAAATTTTGTTTTTCCAGTGTTAAGGGAGAGTAGATTATTATCGAACCAATTTTTTTAATATATTAATATCAGTATTTGCTAGCTTGTTAATAGAATTCCAGTCAGTACCTTCAATTATTATGACAGTGTCGTCAGCATAAGATATTATTTTTCCGTTTAGCTTTTGCATGAATATGTCATTTACATAGATGATAAAAAGTAGAGGTCCCAGTACTGTACCTTGAGGTATGCCAAAATTACTTGTTTTTTTATGACTAAGTACCTCGTTTATTTTTACCACTTGAGGACGTTTGAAAAGATAGCTTTTTATCCATTCCAGAGCTGTACTATTTATTCCAATGTTGCTTAATTTAATTATAAGTTTGTCATGAGATATGCTATCAAACGCTTTTTTGAGATCTATAAAAATTCCAAGGCATTTTAGTGATTTATCTAATGAAGTGTGAATAAGGCTAGTTAATTTTGAAATTGCATCCTGTGTGCTTCTACTTTCCATAAAGCCGAATTGATTTTCGTGAATTATGCTATTACATTTTATAAACTGGTTAAATCTTTTTTTTACAAGTTTTTCAAAAATTTTTGCAATATTTGAGATTACTGAAATGGGACGGTAATTATTAACATCTTCGGGATTACCAGACTTAAATATTGGAGTTATGGTAGTTTGTTTGTAATTACATGGAAATACTCCGCATTGGAAACTTGTGTTGATTATATGCATTATCGGTTTAGAAATTTTGTTTTTAATATTTTTTTAAATGTTAATTGTAATTCTATCAAAACCTGGGGCAGAGCCTCCTTTCATGCCGTTTATAATAGTTACTATTTCGTCCTCTGTGGTGAGTTGAAATGTTGACATTTTATTTTTAACATCAACCTTACAGTCTGGAATTGTTATATTTGGATCTTTGTGTATGAGATTGGCAAGATTTTCTCCTATATTTGCAAAGAATACGTTAAATATATTTGCAGCTTTTAAAGGGTTCTCTTTGCAACATGTTTTCGAATTATCATGAATGATAGTGCTGATTTCATTGTTTTTATACTTTTTTTTGTCCTTTATCTCATTTATAATCGTCCATACTCCTTTGTCATTTTCAACCTGTATCAACTTCTGTTTGTAATAGCTTTCTTTTGTATGTTTTATGATATATGAGAGTTTATTTTTATATGCTTTAAAATGTTTCTGTAAATGTTCATTATTTGGTTGTTGATTAGTTAATCTATAAAGAGCTTGCTTATGACGTACGGATACTATTAAACCGTGAGTTATCCATCGTTTTATAGGTTTGAAGTTAGGTAGTTTGGATTTGGATATGATATTATTTGTTGAGTCATTTATGAATTTAGATAATTTTTCTTCAAACATTTTACAACAAACATTGACATCATTACATTGATATAAATCAAGCCAATTTTCTACTTCTAATTGACATTTTAACGTATCCATGTTAAGTAATTTTTTCGAAACATTTTCTTGTTTAAATGGTGGAAAAGTTGGATTACAGAATTTATAATTGAATATACATGAATAATGATCAGTGATAGTTGTATGAATGACAGCGGATATAATATTTTGGATATCAGAAATATTTGTAAATATATGATCTAAACATGAAGGTCGTTGACCTCGAACGTTTCTAGTATATGAATTTATGCACGGTAAATAATTAGATAATTATCTTTATCCTTACTAGAGTATTCTTTTGCAATATTTAAGTTCATATCTCCAACAATAATATTATTTTTATTTCTAAAATTTAATAATATATTTTTTAATTCATTTATAAATTGTGATATTACTGATGCACGAGTGCGATAAACGGCAATAATATTATAATACTTATTTTGGTCTTTAAACTCAATATTTAATAGGTTAACATTATGAATATTGTATATCTCTTTAATGTTGAGTACATTATAGCGGTTAGATATGAATATTGCAATACCACTGTTTTTGTTTAACTTTGTTGTTGTTATATAGAAAGAGAATCCCGGAAGATTATAATTCAGTTCGCCGGCGGAATGTGTTTCTGTTAACACTATAACGTCCGGAAAATAATTTAATGCTTTTAAAGATATTATTAATTCATCCAAGTTCTTTTCGATACTTCTTATATTAGTATGAAATAAGGTAAATCCTTTATCAGAGCAAATTAGATTTAAATCTCTTATGGAGTGGTATAATCTTTCTTCTATAATTTTTTTTTATCTAACGCATTACATATAAAATCAGTCATTTTGAAGTTAGTATGAGGAGATATAATTTACCATATTTATTCATAGTCGATGCGCTCTCTAGCAATTTGAAGCATTTTTTGCCGGTAAAGACATTTTATACTGTCAACCCGGTGTTCGGTGGAATAGTTCAAATTAAATCTTTTATTTTGCACACAGCAATTGTTGCAAATTGGGTTTATTTCTCTGTTTTCGCATTTCGAGAGTATATGTTCCTTAGTACAATGGGGGCAAATGGGTGGCTGCGTCCTGTCGAGACATCTTTGGGCTGTATGGCCAAACTTAAGGCAGTGATAGCATAGCAATCTTCGACGTACACTCGTTGGAATTTTGCTTTTTTTTTTGTCTAATAATATTCTTCTTAATTTTCCGGTTGTTTGTATAATGTAGTTTGTGGTATCGTTTTCTTTACCTTCATTATATTTGTTTTTTAACTCTTTAATAAGTTTAATATTATTTTTGTCTTCTTGATTTAATTCTTGATTTTGTTGTATAATTCCATGTATAATATCCTCTTTAGTCAATTGGCATTGAAGCCTTTTTAACATCAATAACGGTTTCTTTTTTTTTATTTCTTCCGCCGAAATCTCCTTTCCAGTTATCTTTTTTATTTCGTTGGTTAATATTTCTGCATCTTCTTTTTTTTGGCATGAAATTATCATTTTTTTATCGCCAATCTTTTTAACTCCGTTGACTCCGACTTTAATTTTAGTTAAATCAATATTTTTTTGAACTTTTGTTTTTATGCTCTCGGCGTTTAAGGTGTTAGATGTTAATAAAATTGAGTATTTCGGTTCAATGTTGAATTTCGTGTTCGCTGGTTTCTTATTGTCACAGACTTGGGCGTATGTTTTTTGGTTGGTTATTAGAATTTCTTCGAGTTTCTTGGTGTATCGTTGGTCATTTATAATCATCGTCTCTTGTAAATCTATGATTTTTTTTTGTAGACAGATACGCTCACTTTGAAATATTTCTTTCAGGGATATTAAACTTTGCTCCAACGATGTTTTTATCTTGGAATTTTTTACGGAAGTAATTTTATTTATTAATTCTTAAATGTTTTTAATGATTTCTTGCGTTTTCATATTGTTTATGTAGATCGCCCGGTGGGCGAGATATTGTTTGTACACTATACATTTTTGATCACAATTATCACCAATATACTTGACTGTACTCCTTCGATGCCGGAGCGTTAATATATTAAAAGATTTTCACTAAATTCACTTTTTCGCGGTACGGGGGAGGGGTACTTTGCTCGAGCGTGATACGTGGATTTTAACGATTCTAAAGTCCCACTGTAAATAGAAAAGCACAGTTTTTTTAAACGTTAACTAAGTTTATTAAAAAAAAACAACTATTTTTACTGTTTACAAAAAAATATGGATTCATGCTTACTCTGATAACAAAAATGTTGACCGAGGCTTGGCCTAACATACGCGTCAAAGCTGACCGTGATTGATCACTCAACTGATGGGATCAATATGGTCCTTTTTTACGACAGTTCAGCAGATTTTCTCCCAAACGAGAATCCCTCAGTGTGTCGTTAATGAAGTATCACCAGTATATTATGTCGTTACTTCAATATTATTATTGCAAATGACTAATACAGTTTATGTTCGAGGGAGTGATTATATTAAATAATTAATTATTAATTGTTTTGTGTTTTATTCGTAGTACTCCATTTCATTTATTTTCTTTAATGTAAATCAAATTTTATAATATTATTATGTTGTGAAGTATTTTATTATTGTGATAGCTGTTTCGGCGTTCAGGGTCATTTTCAAAATGCGGTTAATCCACGTTGTGACATTAATTAATAAAGTAAGGATAATTACATATTCACCACTTCTCAGTATGTTCACATTATCAAAACAATATAACACATTTAAATAAATCAATGAAGAAAACATTATCATTAAAATACGGGGAAACACATTATAAATATAAAAACCTCAAAGAATAGGGAATTTTAATTATTTTCTAAGTAAATCGGTTTTACCGATAATAAATCATTATTTTTAAAAACCCGGCCAATTTAGAATTGGGTGGGAGTAAATAAAATCATATAAATAAATCGACACAATGTGGATTAACCGCACTTTAAAAATGGCCTTAAACGCCGAAACAGCTGTCATAGTAATAACTCAAAATACTTGCAAAATACTTATAAGTATATTAAAGAATGAAATAATTTTTCTATAATAAAATTCAATAAGATAAAATTTGTGAAAGACACATTTTTTAATATTAGATTGAATCTATTTTTTAAGGGTAATAAAGGATTGGTTATGAGTTATAACATATGGATTATTGGTGGGAAACGGGCAGCTGATGGGTTGGGGCTAGCTGGGACTGGTTGGGATAACGCGGGAGGTTGCTTGCAAAGTAATGTGTTGTGGAAATGAGGTAATAAAATGTAGTTTGGGGAGTAATAACAGGAGAGATAAAGTAATCGCAGCTATATTATTTAAATCGATAGGTGCGTGCAGCCAACATGCGCATAGGTGATTTAATAAACTAGAGAAATTACGTCAATACTATGTCTTTGATGGTGAATGTAAGAAATATCAAGATATTTTCTATTAATTTTTTTTTACAGTAACTCCGCACAAGAGACCATGAGAGAAATAATTTCCCTCAATGTCTATATCATCTTTGGGGATGCTGTGTGAGGCCCTTATGTAGGATAAGAAGGAGTGAACATGTGTGGGATGGAGAAAACACAGAGTCCGGAAGATCATTCCACAGCTGAGCTGTTGAATACAAGAACAAGTCGTAGAAGCGACCCGTTCTCATGTGACACATGTTAACCATGTGCAAATGTTAGGCGCGCGTTCGGGGTGTTTCCCGACTATGGACCGGTGCCGAAGAGATCAATGACGCTAGTTTCTCAGAGCAACTTCAATTAAAATGCTGGTCTAACAAGCTCCAAAAATTGCAGTCCGTTTGTTAAGATAGGCAAATCTATCAAACGGACCGTCCGTTTCTACACAGGTAATGAAAGTTAGAGTGATAAAAGTCGAGAATAAAAGTAAAATGTGAAATTATTTTATTTTGAATTAAAGTAAGTTAAAGTTTTTTAACCACCAATATCGACGGGTTTTTAAAAATAATGATTTATTATCGGTAAAACCGATTTACTTAGAAAATAATTAAAATTCTCTATTCTGTGAGGTTTTTACATTTATCATATGTTTTCCCGTATTTAAATGTAATGTTTTCTTAATTTACTTATCTAATTGTATTATATTGTTTTGATAATGTGAACATACTGAGAAGGGGTGAATAAATAATTTTCCTTTCTTTATTAATTAATTTTATATTAGAATCATTGGTAAGCTTATTAATTTCTATTAGTTCAAGTAAATTTAAGCGAAGACACTTTCAGTATTGCCTCGAGACTCAAAATATTACCCTTTCATTTGCAATATAATCTATCTCTTTCGCTATTCTAGAATAAAATGATAAAAAAAATCTATTCAATGCGCATTTTACAAAAACATAGCAGAAGGGAGTTGCAATGGCATTTGTATGTTTCAAGGAAACCAGTAGGAAACATCAGAGTTAGAGAGAGTTATGACATTGCTCTATAGGTTGGCCTAATGTGTTGGGGGAATTATTGTTTTCAGATGAAAGAGGCAAGAAGGCAGTATTACATATTAAATTTAAAATGTACTCTAGTGATAAAATGCACCCATGTCGTATCATAAGTCTCATCAAGTATCGATAATACCTTGCAAAATTATAACGAGAATAGACGGAGTGGGTATTTCTGAAAGTCGAAGATTATTTATCGTCGAATTTAATGTTTCAAAGACCCAATCATTTCTGATTACGCCTAAAGGGATCGAAATGGCAATCCAGTCTCCTTTAATGGAAACAATTTTCCCAACAAGCCGTCCATTGATATGCTTGGTGTAACCCTAAGTGACCAGCTCAAAAATGGGGGCTGCATCGAAGCCAAAATAATGTTACCCTCTCAAAACTTGGGCGTATTGTACAGAGCCCGCAGATACTTTAATAGTACACAAATGCTGACCCTGTACAAATCGCAAGTGCGAACCACTGCAGAATTTGGCAACCACCTCTAGTTAGGAGCCCCGAAATATTTGAAAAAAACCCTTGACCTTATTCTACCGGTATTTTAACGGAAGATGATTCGAGGAAGAAGCGTTATTGATCCCTCCAGCACCGGTGCATAGTCGGGAAACACCCAAAACGCGCGGCCAACATTTGCACATGTTTGACATGAGAACGGGTCGCTTGTACGACTTGTTCCGATCTACAACATGGGTCTCTTCAAGATCCAAGTTTACTCCTTTCTATCCTCTAAACGACCCACTGCACAGCATCCCTAAATATGATATAGGCCTCGAGGGAAACAATTTCCCTCAGATCCCCCTCTGTGGAGTTACTGTAAAAACATCGTTTAAAATAAAAATATTACAAAAAGTGACTTTAAGGAAAATTTTCACAAATTGTAAATTAAGTGGGCAGGTTTGGATATAACCATATTAAAATGAATTCAAACTTACACATAACTATCTATACTGTTTCAAATACATTTCAACAACAAATAAATATCTAAACGAAAACAAGGATTTATTTGTGATTTTAAAACTCGTCTTATAAATAAATTAACCATAAGCTCCATATTTCTCCGCCTCGTTCTTTTCGCACTTAAGGGAAATATTAGCTTTCTTAAGTCTGCCCGTTTACTGAAAGTTTAATTCAATTTAAATAATAATTTTGATACTGATTCGTAGTAAGTTGCTTAATAACAAAAATTTGGAAGGATATTCATGTATGGTTTTCCAATTCGTGATTCGAATGTTATTCAATATCTTGTTCCAATCGTTAACAGCAAAATTAATCTATAACCAAACAAAATTGTACTCCTAAACTGTAGAAAAAGTCAACAGATGTCCCATATAGATAAAAACAAATCGGATAGGAATATCCGAGATACTATCTAAAGATTACAAACAAATTCAATTAGAATCTTGCAGTCTTAATAAAAAAGGCAGTAATCAAAAATACATTGGAATTAATTGAGGATGATATTGACAGTTCTTAGAAATCGAGGTATGACGATAAAAATGACGAAACGGATTGGGGCAGCTGTAGCTCAGTGGATTAGACCGCAAGGTCCCAGATAGACCATGAGGTCCTGGGTTGGAGCCCCAGTTGCCACCGTTATGTTTTCTGTTCTGTGTTTTTTCGGTTTCATATAACATTTTGAGAGTCGTTAATATAATAATAGTATTATGATCCAACTACGCATACTTCTCCATTAGCTACTATTTAACCGTATAAAATGTTTTAATGAGCATAACTTTTCATTTATTTGTTTATTTAAAAGACACTGTTACGTAACGAATAGGAGATTCTAGTCATTGAAGGAATAATACTTCTGTTACTGGTTTACTTCTAGCCACTTGATTGCAAAACGATACAATTCAACCAATAACAGCACGTCTCGCAATCACATGACCGTAATCAACCAATCCGGTTTCCAAGTTTCCGCCGGCCATCATTGTTTTTCAACCAACGAGACAAGCGCAGGGACATAATTTCCGGCCGCATGGGTCGGCGTGAGCTCGCGAAGCGAGCAGCCGCCATTCACAGAACTATCAGCTACGTGTGTGCCTTGAGCACGTAGCCACTCACTATTGCATCATTTCCTAATATAGACACAAAGTTGTCAAGCACGTTCTGGTGCCTTGGGCACTAAATGCACGCCAGAATCCAGACGTGGAATTACCTCTGTTTCCCTATAATTTTTAAAATCAGTGTGGTAAAGTATAATCTACCTGTGAACCGTGGACGCTGGTCGCATGGACTCTGGCCTACCGTTAGCGATACCCGATTGCCAGCTACTCATGTAAGCCGCTACTAAAATTTCCCTTCTTATTATGTGCTGAATATTTGTGCCTTTTCCAATAAAATGTCCAGTTGGAGAACTTTCAGAGAGAGAGATTGTGATGAACAGATTAGGTACCACCCTTTGTAGCGAAACCCTATATAACTTACCTGTCCATGTCATTTCGGTAATTCAATGTATCATCTATTACCGAACTGTATAAAAGAAACGCCTTACATCAAATTTACAAAGAATTTTTCGTCAATAAAATTCAATCCACTGATAGTATAAGCAATAGATTTAAAACTAATGGCCTAATAGCCATTCCAATTCTAAGAACGACCACGGCTCAACACCACTGTTTGTATTTAGGTATAAGATGGTTCAATATATTATTATCTAAAAACTAAATTAGTTTAACCGACACTTTGAAAAATAAACAATTTAAAAAGCAAATTAATTCCCTGAACTTAGATAATGATATATTGTACCCCTCATAATGTACTATGTAGCGTATAAATTAGTATTTTGTTAATTATTATTATTAGTCTAAAAGTGTTGTTGATTTACGTTTGTATTTATTTAATAAGTTTTTAATTTTAATTTCATATTACCTACTCTAACTATGTATTCATTTCATCTTATGTTTGTAAATACTCCTCCCATAACCACGAGCTACTGGAGCTCATCTTATGGAGAGTAGGATAATAAGTTTTAAAAAAAATCATGTATATCATGTATTATGTTATAATTTTGAATATTTTTTTGTAATAAATAAATAAATAAATATTAGCCTGAAACACTCATCCAAATTGAAAAAAACCTTTCCGAGCAAAGATAAATGTCGCCGACAGGACTCGAACCTGCACCCTTCTGATGTCCGGTCAGATGCTCTACCGTTGAGCTACGTCGGCTTATCGCAAACCCGCCAAGTTAATCAATATATACTAGTGTTTCATTCAATAATGACTGTTTTTATTATATTTTCACCTGTAAACAACCAACTTTATTAGTATGAGAAAGGCTTGTAACGGCTAAATCCCTCAAATAGATGGCGTCGAGACAAATTATGTCTACATTTTATTGGTGAAAATTGCATTGACTTGTCAAATATTTATTAATTGATAAACTAAAGTTCTTAAAAACTTAAGACAAGATTTTTGTGCATAGCGCAAAGGGTAACAATTATTTTTATAAACAATAATTATTAACCTGAAACACTCATCCAAATTGAAAAAAACCTTTATTAGGGTTAAGGAAAACTTAAGATGTTTAAATAATAACAACTATTCTGAATTTGCAAATCATATTTTAGAAACCAATCATTCGTTTGATATAAGTAAAGGTTTAAAAGTTTTACATACAAATACAATTGGTTTACAATTAGATAAATTTGAAATTTTAGAAATAAGAAAAAGTGTTAATAGCGAATTAAATTTAATAAATAATCAATCTCTTAAATTTATTTTCATATTAATATTAATAATGATAATTTTTATTTATATTTCTAATTTAAATGTATTATTCAATGTTTTATAATTATTTTGTCATTAACATTTTAATCTGTTACTTACCTACTTTAATTCATTTTTGTTTATGCTCATATTTTGTATATTCTTAAATTATTGTTTTAAATTTTTTATCATTTTTCTATACTTGAAATTATTTTTTAGTATTCATTTATTCCTGAAGATGATAGCATTGCTATCGAAACATGTAGAAATATTTATATATTTTAAGTAAAGTGGTATATACAAAGTGTATTTTCAATTTATATAAATAAATGTTTTGTTATAAATAAATCCTGAGTTGAAAGCACATATTCTCTTTAATTAAGTAGTTAGATACCCACTGCGATTCTAAGGCTGCGGCCGACCCATTAACTTTGAGATGAGAGATGCTATGTTTTACCAGCTGAGCTATGCCGCATTGGATTCAGGGTCCAGTCCCGAATCTGGTCTCACGGTGAGTTTGCACTGCCTTCTTTTCACCAACCCTCTTCTCCCCCTTTTCCTCACAATCCTCACACTGACGCCACAATTTTAACTCTGGTGACCAACGTGGATGTCGTCGAGTCCCTCTTTTTCCTCTGTTCCCCACCATCCTAACACTGTACACCTATCTTGGGGCTTTTCCGCCCCATCCTAACAACACATTATTTAACAATTTGACTACCCAACTAGGAAAAAAAACCGTTTTAGGACAGTCAAATTGACAAGTTTAGTTGATATTAAATGCCATTATATAAAAATAGAAGGGAAAGAAGCTAGTGTTGACATAGTATGATAATAAAACATATCTATAAAAACATAATAATTAATTATAAAGAGATGTGAAGAATAGTACAGAAAAAAACAATTATGTATATCAGATAATTTTACCATAGTAAAATAATTAATACAGAATAATAGTTAAGTTCAAAGCGATAAAAATAAAAGAATAGAGTGATCGATACCAGATAATTTAAATATAGTATAATTTTTTTTGTCTATAATAATTTGTTTTCTCATCTCTCCATAAGTACTTATGAGGCTATGATAAAAACACATATTATAGAGTAAAAAATTATGTATACGAGTATGTGTTTTATAGGTACTGGTTGGTATTATGAGGAAAAAAATGTGTCTGAAAAGAAGTAAAAAAAAAGTTTATATGATTGAGTAATATTGACAAGATTGAGTTACGTATTGCTCAACTTTGTGAGCCGACAACGAAACTCGGAGATCCAGCCCGAAGAGGGTGCAGCAAATAGTTAATAACATATTAGATATATTTTATTCAGTAAGTACAAAAAGTATCTTTAGTCATTTGCTTATAACCAAATGTTTGCCTTTTTTCCTATTCTTGGTTAGGGTTTTTAATCTAGTTAAGATGTTTTCCCAAAGAGCACAAATAATATGTTATATCTTACTGAAATTACTTTGTTTGAGTATTTGGATACATATAATTATTCTTCTGCCTTTATTTCCACATGTGGTGTTATGCATTATCGTTACATGTGCCTTAGTGATACAATTTGTTAAATAATCCTTCTGACAAATTGCTCTGACAGTTGATGAAGAATATAAAATAAATTAAAAAACGTATGTCCTAATATTTGCTCTATTTTCTGTCACCATGGATTTTTTATTTCATTGCCGGCAACCTGGGCGTTTATTGGCATAAAATTTAAACATTTACTTTACGATGACGATGTCTGTTCTGAGACGGTGAGCACAGAGACAGGTTAACTCACCTCGAAACCAGACGCGATGGTTGATCTCAGGGTTTCACCAGGATAGCTCAGTTGGTTAGGGCATCATAGCTCTTGTCTCAAAGTCGCAGATCGGCACAGCCTCATATCGGACTCAGTGAAAACTACCAATGAAAAGATGCGTGCCTTCTAGACAGGGTTTATTTTAGAGGGAAGACATTTTCAGGTAATACATACGGGATTCAATACCAAGGGGCAGTACCTAACCAATCTGAGTTTCAATAATCTCTCTCTCTAGTGAATCTCAAATCGGGCATGTTATTTAAAGGGCACAGTTAACTACAGCACAGAAAGGAGGGTTGAACATACTGCTTACATGAGTTGGTCAGTGACTGGTTTCACGTTCCTTCATCATAAAAGTCGAAGGGCTCTGGATTTCACACGTACATCTTTAGGCAGGACACAGCGAGTTAATTCACTGGTCACTGACTTTAATATTTAGGTTCATGCAATGTACTGATGCAATGGCAGGCGAGATGTCATCAGAAAACATGCGGAGCGGGCATTTGCCCGAGGCAAGTTGTGCCCACCTCACGCTTGTAAGACCGATCTCATAGAAATGGCGGCCGCCGTTGCCAAGCGGCGAGCCCGAGCTGGGATGGCGAAAGTGGCGCTGCTCGTATCGAAATTCGAAACCAGCAACGAGCAGCTGGACACTATTTTTAACTAGCGGCTAGATGTATTCTACAAACAACTCGCTTCTCCTATTTTAAATTGTAGCTAATTCGTTTTATAATAAAGGGTAAAAATAAAAATAAATATAATAATAATGCTTAAAAATGCACAAGGAAAAGTATAAAAAATATACAGCCAATTTAAAATACAAAGTTTAAACAGTGAAAATGCAAAGCTACAGAATAAAACTTAAAAAAACATAAATAATTTTTGTTTTGTTAATTTATGATCTGATTGGTTTAATTGGGCGCTTTAATCGCCTGATTGGTTAATTTATGGAGGGAAATGATGTGGTTGCTTGCCAGGCTTATTTGCCAAGACGAGTAGCTAGAACTCATCTCAGGGTCAACCTTTCGTTACATAACAATAGTTTCCGGATTCTCTTTACAAGTAAGTTAATATGGAGTTCCTATTTTAGTTTACAGTCTACTGTTATCCCTAGATACTTAATATTATCCGTGTGTTCAATTTTTTCGCATGTGCAGTTTGAGGCTTTAGAAGTAATACAAGGGTGTAGGTGTAAATGCGGAAAGGTTTTTGGTTGTCTCCAACATTGGTTTTATTGAAAGATAAGTATTTAGTTTTGGAGGTTTTTAACGTAATTAGATTCATGTCGAGCCATTTTTTTATTACCTTCATACCAATTTCCGTATTTTTAAGGACCTTTTCCCAAGTTTGCGCTTTGAATAAAATTACTGTATCATCTGCGTAACTGATCACATTATATAAGAGAGATGGGATTTTAATTTCAGTGAGTCCATTATAATATAAATGAGAAATAGAATGGGAGCCAAAATGCTACCTTGCGGGACTCCATACTTTATTTTTGCTTTGTCACGAAACATTTGTTTAATTCCACTATTTTTTCCCTATTTTTAAAGTAGTTAATAAACCATTTGAGCGCTGGTCCGTTGATACCAATATTTTTAAGTTTTTCGTATAACAACTCATGAGAGATAGTGTCAAAGGCCTTAGCTAAATCTAGAAATATGGTACTCCATCATCTAAATTTTTAACAACATATTTAGTTAATTCCGATATAGCTTGTTCTGTGCCCATTTTTGCTCGAAAATCGAATTGGCGGCTTGAAAGTTATTTATGTTTTTCAAGGTAGGATAGTAGTCTTTTTTCATTGCCTTTTCCACGAGTTTTGATAATGAGTTCAATAGAGATATAGGTCTGTAGTTGGAAATTAGGGGGTTTTGTCTCCGGATTTGTGAATTGGTGTAATACTGGCAATTTTCAGTTTATCGGGAACAATTCCTTGGCAGAAACTTTTTTTTTAATATAAGAATTACATATAGAATATTTAATAGAACAGATATATTAGCTAATTACAAAAAAAGTATAAATTTATTTTGCAAAAAATGCCCAACTCAATAGAGAAAGATTTCTCGTGTTTGAGTTGCGAAGCACTGCCATCTAGCGATAGTAGTGAATAAATAAAAGTACATCAAGAATATGTTAGTGAAATACTAAAAGTACTTGATACTAGAAATACAACAATAAGGCGCATACAAGATATTAAGATAGTACATTCATATTTCGAAAGACCTGATCGAATATTTCTAGAGGATATGCTGCCTTTTTTTAAAATTTACATACATTATTTAGAAATAAGAGTTTTATAAAAATTAAGAAGAAATTAAAACTTGTAATTACTGTTGGACTTATCTAATAATTTTTTGATTTGTGATTTGAAAGAATTATAGTTTTTTTCTGTTTTGATTTTATACGGGAGGGCATTAAAAATTTGTATACCTTAATAGGCGTAATGCAGTTGATAAGCACTAGTTCTAAATTTAGGGATTTCTGAGTTGCTCCGTGATCTTGGTCGGTTACTTATTTTTGTAGAAGTTTTTGAATTGAAATAGTCTGTGAATTTGTAACAATGTGTTCTTTTTGAAAATTTTATTTAAACTGAGGACTCTAAAAGATTTAAACAGCTGTGTAGTTGGAAATATCGATGGTTTTCGTAGGATGACTTTCAAAATCAATCTCTGTACTTTTCAATAGGTAAGAGGTAAGTTTTAAAGGTTCCCCCCCAACCGATTATACCATATTGTAAAATGGATTGCGCAAGGGAATAATATATTGTTTTTATCATATTGGATGATAGGATGTTTCTCAATCTAATAAATATGTAAATAAGTTTTCTTACTCTGGTTACCGTATTTTGTACTTGTTCTTTCCATTTTTGTTGACTGCCTATTAAAACAGGCAGATACTTTATGGTATTTTTGCCGTTGATGGTAAACATTTGGCATCGTCGCATTCTTTTTTATTTGCACACTGTGATGAATGGATTTTGATACAAATATTGTTTTCAATGTTTTTTTCTTTTAAAGAGAATCGGATGAAGTGTGTTTTGTCAGTATTTAGTGACAGACAATTTTGGTCGAACCATGTTTTGAGTATATTGAGATTTGTATTTGCTATTCTCATTGTTTCCTTCCATGATTTTCCTTTTTTGATCACCACAGTGTCGTCTGCATAAGATATGATGTCTCCAACTATGGGAAGGTTGAACATTTTATTTACATATATGATAAAAAGAATTGGACCGATGACAGTATCTTCTGGTATACCGAAAGATGCGGTTTTGGGTTCACTCAACGCATTATTAATTTTGACATATTGAAATCTTTTTTATAGCTTAGATTGAATATGTGTAGAAGAGGTATAACAATATGTTCTCGCAGATTTATCAGCATTTGGTTAGAAATGTTATCTGGACCCGGAGCACAAAATTGTTTTAGTAAATAAGCTCTGTTATTTCTGTTTTATTTCATTTGTATATATAAAAAAGAGTGAATTGGACGTCCGGTAGAGCAATTTTTTGCTAGTAATTCTTCAGTTGTGAGATTTTTTGTCAGGATTTTTTGAGCTAAATCAATGCCAGCATTAATAAAACGAGAATTCATGTGATTCGCTAATTTGTTAGGTTCATTTTTTGTTTAAAAGATTTCCTCATTGATTAACATTTCAATAATATTAGTTCTTTTCCTGGGGTTCAAATAAGCTACATCTTCTATGATTTTCCAAATTATTTTTGGGTTTCCTCTAGCATTAACTATTTGTTTTCGAAAAATGTATATTTAGCCTGCTTAATTAATTTATGCCATAAGTTTCTGTAAAATAAGTAATCGTTTTTTAGTTTGCTATTCATCGGGTTTCTGTTTACACTCGTATGCATTATATTACGTTTGTGAATACACTTTACCAAACCTGTTATAATCCAAGGTTTAATTTTAAATATTTTGTGCGAATTGTTTTTATGGGTTAATAAAAAAGTTAATAGAAATGCATGTAGAGCTTTGTTCGAATCCATTTCTTTCAGAGTTGCAGTCTGTTATCTGTTTTAATTTCATTTTTCGATCGGATGCTGAGTGTGATAGAAAAGTGATCTTTAACCGTTGAATGAATAGTGGACGATATAGTTTTATTTTTAGTTTTAGCAAAAATGTGATCAATGCAGGATTGTGACTGTAAAGTGGTTCTTGTCGAATAATTTATAGCCGACCTAAGGTCACAGTGGGTTTAAATACTTAGACGTTCGTTAATTTTGGGTTAACATTTGAGAATGTTTATGTTCATATCCGCTGCTAAAACGAGTTGTTGAGTATTTTTATTATTTTTCAGTAGTTTTTGTAGAGTATTAAGGAAAGGAGATAGATCTTTATAGCATGGTGGTCTATAAATAACGAATCCAAATAAATTGTAGCCTAGTGATATTTTGACACAATTTGCTTCTGTTAAATTAATTTTGAAGGTAGAAGCGTTCAAAGATTCTTTAATAAAGATCACAATTCCATCATTTTGGTTGAGTTTAGTGGTAGTGTGGAAAGTTTTATAGCCAAATAAGTTGATATCGGTGTAAGCATCATCTGTTCAAATTCACTTAAATGGATGATTTCAAAATGAGTATTTAGGGCATGTAAAAGGGGAGTGTGAAGTTGTCAAAATTTTTCCGAATGCTTCTAATATTTTGTGATATAATATTTAAGGAGTAATTATCAGTAATGGACAGTCTAAAATCGATCCTATTGGAAAATATATGTTCTACGTTAGAAAATGGTATAAATTCAATATTTAGTGTTGAAGTAATTTGCTAAAAGGTAAGTGCACAAGATTTTCATAGAATTTATCCGTAAAAGTAATCTATGATGGTATCCGCAATTTTTTTAGGTATGTTTCATGTTTTATTTGGAATATTTTTTCCCCACGTCCTTTTCAGACAAGCAGTTTACGTACTCTGAACCATACAAACTCGAAATGGTTTTCTTTAGGCGTTTGCTTAGTTTTCGAAAGCAGTTCCTTAAAATATGGTGAAAGCACTTCGCCAGCATTTTTGAAGGATAAAATCGATTCCCTCGTTTTAAGGCTGTGGAAAGCAACTTGTAGTTTATTCGGGGCGTTCAATCTGCATTCTTGTGTCCTGGTCATCAGTCGTAGGTACTGCTGCAGCAGGGGAATCCCAAAAGAGTTGGCTACCCGAAGTACAGCTTCCACTGGTTGTTCTCCCGGCCGAAACTCCACACCCGCAAACTCCATATAGTCGGAGAGCCTCTCTTGCTCTAATACTGCAAGTTTAGATTCCAGGCATGAGATTCTTGTGTTTTTTATATGATTCTCCCCACGTAAAAATTTTGTCTCTTTTTGGAGATCCTGCATTTGGTTAAATCTTGACAGCAGGTAATCATACTGATAAATTCGCTAGATCTCTTTAAGTCGCTGATTTCGTTCTCGAATAGTTTTTTTCATTTCAGATATTTTTTGATCAAAGTGTTTAGATAGTCTATCATATAAAACATCGGATTCTGTAGTAATTTAAACGGATGGTGAGCTTGGTTTGCTTTTACATTTAGGGCAATTCCAAGTTAATTTGTTTTTTGCCGCCGTTTTTTTTTTAATTAGTATCAGAGATATTGAGACAATTGTTATGGAAAACAATTTTGAAAATGGCACACGAAAGTGCTTTGTCATTTTTAGACATGATATTAAGACAGCCTTCATAGTTCATTGTCAGTTAATATTTTACTCCTGCGCCTGAATTAATATATTCCGCAAAAGTACTTCGGTTCGCGAATACGGTTAGACGTATATATGCGTACTAAAATCTTTGCGAATTTATTTTGAATTAAAATTCATAAAGTTTATTTTGAAGTTTGACCAGAGATGGCGTTACACTTTTAACTAGATTAATTTGGTTGTTAATCCAGAGATGGCGTTTTAATTTGAATAGGTGAAAAAAAGTACAGCAGCAAACATATTATTTTTGCTTCGAGTTGTCTGAGGATCGAACCCTTCTCCTCGGAGACTGGCTATAATGAGCGACGGACGCTAACGACTAGGCCAGATCCTAGATGAAAGAAACCGATATTTAGTTGATATATTACTGATAAGGGCTTTTTAAACTCTTAGGAATGAATGAATTTTACTACTTATTAAAACTCATGCAACTCATGCACTGTTTTTATTCGTTAAAAGGCAATTATAACTTCCTTTATTATTCACATTATGATATTTATAAATCTATACATGTTATTTTTCCATCGTCATAATTATATATTATACCATTGGATGTGTTTTTTAAGTGTATTTAAAACGTTGTCGATATGTACCTGTTTATAACTATAAAAGTAGTAGAAGCAGGTTTAAAAAATTAATGAAGAAAAAACAGATAAAAAAATTGCTAGTAAGATCGTTGCTTGAGTTGTTAATTCCTTGGGTAACCTGGAGGCCAGGAAAACTAAGAACGGGGAAGTTTAGGAATAGTAGGTATCTATAAATGCTATACATCGTATTCTCCCCTCTGTAGCAAATACCTATACCGACCTAGCGCCTGAGGTAGCTGTGAAGTGGTTTCCCGATGACGCATTGACGCATGCCATATAGACTGAAGACTGACTACGGGACGATCGCTAAAGTTCGCTCGGCAATTTCCGACTCGCGTAAAGCCGGAATATTCGAGAGTAAACTATTTATGGCGCAAAGTTCACACGATGGCTCTGGCTCTACATGACCTAGATTATTGTGTGGATGCTATCGCTACCGCGGCTGCTTTGGTACACCGAATATTGTGGTGTTCATTTTTACAAATAACAGTATACTCAACCTAAAAACAAACTTCTCATTTACACATCGACAATCCGACAAAACATAACATACGCATCACCCATATGGGCTACTTCAAATAAAAAAAGGCTAGAATCATTCCAGAATGCATTGCTCCAACGATTCAACAAAAGTCCCTGCTTCGTCAGGAATAACATAATTAACACGGGCTCAAAAATTCCTTCACTCCAAAACGTATAGATTTAGCCAAAACATTTTACTCCAAATCAGAATCGAACTCGAATCCCTCTATATCCAACCTCGGCCGCTAGACCCCCAGCACCGACCCCCTCCACCTTCGCCCAAATTCCATCTTATACCCTCCATTACCTTAGTGAGCGGGCTTAAATATAAGATTGCTCTCTGCTAGTACCGCTAGCACATAAAACACAGTAGGAAATTCTTTGAAATATATTAAATAAAAGCCCTACAGTAGCAATTGACAGCTCCCCCGGGTAGAGAAGATTGTCTCCACATTTATGCACCTCTAATTACAGTTGACACAGAAAGAGGGAGAAATGTTCAAATACACTAAAATTTTACTATACGATATACAGAATTCTTACAATTGTTATCATCAGTGGTTGACAAAATGTCCGGGAGCTTTAGCACTTTCAATATGAACGGGTCATCAATATCGATGGCCCTTTCATTCGTTTTTGCGAACAAACATTTTTTTTTTCATCAGGTTTTTGGGGACCAGTTTTGGACAGAGGCCGACATTATAGCTCGTATCTATCTGTAACTATCAGTTCTCTTTACATCGCCAGCAGATCTCATATGTAGGTAAAGTTTGTTTCAGTGTACCGATACTAAGAGAGCCGCAATACAACATTCGATTTTCAACCTTCATTCCTCACCTGTCTCATATCATGTCCAATATAAGACTGCTACATACGAGTAGTGCAATCGTGCTTATTCAAACTAATGCACAACTGAACTTAATGTTTTGTCGCAATATGATTGCATTGTATTTCGTCTATTTTCCGATCGTGTAAATGTAACTATGTTCAAAATTTGTTTCATAAAACCACTTTATTAATATATACATATCAACATGTTTCGAAAGCGAAGCTTCTCATCAGGAATATACAGAATACTTTATTAAATAAAACAAAAACTTTGTTTAAAACCACCAAATTATTTTTAATTATCACCTAACGGTTTCGCTTATCTCACGCTTCATCAGGGTGAAACTAAAAACTGAAAAAACACGGTAAAACTTAAAATCATGTCAAACCACAATGTATTTGCTTCCTATAAATAAAAAAAAATAATTGAAATTTTCTTTTCATGGCTAAGATAGCAATAAATATTTGGTCTCTAATTTCTTCATTTCTAGAGAAACTCCACGTTCCAACTCTCAGTTTGGCGAGCTTTACATTTTACGTGTGTCATGGGTACAATGAAAAGGTTACTAAACCTTATTTATGTGTAGGTCTACCAACGTCACGTGAGTTCGCCGTTTGCTGGGTCATTCAAACTCCTATCTATCTCATTAATTCAAGGGACTATTGTAACAGGACTTGATGGACAGTACTCATATAGCGGTACTACAAAACAAGTAATAGGAAAACCGCTATGGAGGAGTTTGTTAGGTCTCAGAGAGAACATAAAAGTTATATATGCAAAGGTTTTTTTTATACAGTCAAGGAGGAAGCCTGTCTTCGGTTCTCTTTAATGTCTATACTGAAGAATTAATTCAAAGGCTTAGGGACATAAAAATTGGTTGCCATGTTCAAGGAGTATGTGTAAATAATGTTAATTACGAGATGAAATGGTTCTCTTAGCACCATCACTTGCCCACTAAAGAAACTACTCCGCGTGTGTGAAGATATTGCAAAAACCACAACCTTACATATACGTCCAAACCAATCGTTATAGTTTTCAAATGTAAAAAGGAAATCATGCAAACACCCTCAGCATGGCTAGATGGAAGGAAAATGGATGTCATTAGTAGCCTTAAATATTATCACAGACGACCTGAAATACATTGAGGATATGGAGAGACAAAGAAGAGCGATATCTGTTGGAGCAGGTATGCTGTAATGACGTTTGCACCTTTGCAGCGCAAACGTCAAAAGAATACCTTTCAACACAATCTGCACATCTCTGCGAACGTCAAAATTGGGGTGTATTATACTGTATCCCAGTGGAAAAAGATAAAATTCACCTACAACAATGCATATCGCCGACTATTCCGTCTACCAAGATTCTGCAGCGCTACATAAATATTCCTGGAAGGACGAGTGCACTCTTTCAGGGCACTTCTCCGCCACTGCATGGGAAACCTATGGTAGAGTCCGCCAATCCAAGAATATCATCATTACTACCACGTCTGCATGGATGGAGTCTCCCTTGATGGCCCTTTGGAAACGGAAGACCGTCAAATATCAACCAAAACTCGTTCATTTTTTTCTCTCTCTTAGTGAATGAACTTATTTTATATGTTTTACTAAGTAATCTTTTTCTATATTTTTTTCTTCCCTCATTTTAGGTACCTATTGATATTTATTTGTTTGTCTTATTATCACTTATGGAACGTATTGCATTGCACTACCCCTGCATACTTTTTGAATAAAGAACTGTTATTATTATTATTACAACGAACAACTATCCAAACTACTTGAAGACAATAGAATTAGGGCAACCATATTCAGAGAATTTCGTAAAACTGGAGAAAGGACAGGAGGAAGAGCAAAAAGTAGCGTTTTTTTATATCCTGATCACTAAACAAAACTTAAGTCATTCCAATGGATACGACGTTTCGAACCTGAGTTGTCTCTCGTCTGGGCGATTCAAAGAGTATCTTCTGCTTATTTTTTCAAGTCATGGTGGAATTCCAAAAAACTTTGTACCTTTTTTCCACTTAAGCATTTTCGATTGAACCGGTTTCACGGGGATCGTCAGACTGGCACAATTAAAATTAAATCTATGGTATATGCTGCATTGATGTCAGGAGTGAGTCCCCCTGCTTTCTAATAATGTTTTTATATATGACTTGAAATTTGTATTTTTGCTGACGGTAGTGTTTACAATTATGATTTTTAAAACTTATTTCTGGTTGGTTTATTACCCTCTGGAAGACGGATTACATTATGCTTGTTTACTGAATGTATAGGTTTTTAAAAAAATATGTAGTCATTCGTGTCAGCTTTTATTTGAGCATATGGTTATTTGTGGTATTATTTTTTCCCTGTGATTTCCGCCTTGTTTGTTAAATTGAATTATATAGCATTTTTTGTCCTGTAGTTACGTGAGTGAGTCCACCGCCTTCGGAATCGAATTCATTGGACTCGGCCGATCGTACGGACTCTATTCAATGCCGCGCTTGACGTGAATTGCCAAAAATGTCAACATCTATATAATGTTTAAAAATGTTTTCGAGCTAATTATGTTCAAAGTAAATAATAACGTAATTAATAACATACTAGTGAGATTTCTCTGGTTAAAACATCGCAAATATTGAGTTTTTCTTTTATTAAAACGTCGCAAATATTGACATTTTTATGAGTGTCGCTCGCTGAATTCAGCTGACAGCTGTCATCCGAGAGAATCGGAACCGCAGTTAAGTAAGAAGGCTTTAACCCTAAGGAAAAGTTAAGGAATATTACCTAAAAAGAACGGGAATGGCGCCCCTGGCCTCGTTGGAATTGAGATTCACTCATGGCTATGAATGAAGGTGTCTTACTATTGAATTATTGATCGAATTTTAACAAAAAAAATGCCTACTTATACGATTTTTTGTTGAAATTCCAAAGCTGTTGATGGAAATTTGACAAACTTGTTGTATTAAAAAAAAAACTTTCGTAACGCCAGACAAAGGAACTGTTCATAAATCTTTAATGAACCATAATAGAATTTCTATGGTGAAGATAAATCAATATATAGTAAGAAAAAAAAATAGATCGACAATCTAATCTAACCTAACCTAATAAGTAAATTATTAAAATATTAATCTGGTTAATTGATATTTGGTTTTCGGGCTAGTTTTTTTTTTGTTCGTATTTTTAATGAATTTATATCACCAAATTAATTAAAAATTACTTTGTAATCACCGCTTTATTAATATGTGCAATATATCAACATACTTCGAAGGCGATGCTTTCCTCATCAGGAATATACATAATACTAAAAAATAATAATGTCAAGTATAGACAAATGATAAACATAGAACACAATAATGTAAGAATAGACAAATAATAAACATAAACTGATTAAAGTGGGTTAAGTAATTAATAATAAATTATTATAAAACACTGAATAATAAATTTATATTAGAAATTAATAAAGAAATTATTTTATTATTAATGTTAATATGAAAATAAATTAAAAAAATAATTATTTAAAAAAACCGGTTAATTAATTACTCTTAATTGACTATTAAAACTTTTTCTGATTTCTAAAATTTTTAATTTGTCTAATTGTCAACCGGTTGTATTTGTATGCAAAAAATTTATCGTTTTTTATCATTATTATTTATATTATGTTTTAGAATTCTGTATATTCCTGATGAGAAAAGCATCGCTTTCGAAACATGTTGATATGTATTTATTAATAAAGTGGTGATTACAGGGTAATTTTCAATTCTTTTATTAATAATGTCACCACAAAGCCAATAAATCTTTTAAAGAAAATACTTTAAATCACTTTAAAATAGTATGCCGATCGATAGGTGTGTTGATTTCTTGGGGAATCAGCGAGATATATGGTTATTGTGTATTAACCATTATAATATCATAAATTAAAATATTATTCTACAGAGGTTCTGGTCTAAAGTTCTTTTCAGATTCCTGAATAGGTATTGTGTATCCCATGAACCTCCCCATACATGATGAATTGCTTCCAAGGGGTTATTTATAATCGGGATAAAAAGCACGAAGGGTTCCCATTCTGTTCACGTCGAATTATCGGAGCGTTACAGGATGTGAATTAATTATAAGGCATCCCCTGGGTTCCTTGCCCTCGCAATGGCCACTTGACTCAACGCGGGCACAAAGGAACAATGTATTGAAAAATTAGTAGCTCTCTAGTAATGAAAATCGTTGTGTTAAACTTATTATTTAATTTCGCATAAAGACTTCAATACCTACATTTAGCGAAATAAGTTTTGTTGGTTTGCATTTATTGTGGACGTCGAATGGAAGTTCAGGGGATATGTTGATTAGTTTATAATTGCTTTCCTCCTCATTTTTGTTCCAAGACACTGCTCATTTCCGTCTACTTATGGGCACCAATTTTGATTTCAAGTTAAACTACTTCTCAGCTGGTCAGGGCACTCATCCTCTTATAGATCACTCTCCTATGCAGTCTTCCTGTTCTTCTATCAGTAGGTGGAAGCTAAAAAACTTTTTATTTTTTTATTTATTTATTACATATATATGAACATTTGTTATCGGCCGACGTCTTGCCCATCTCGCTAGGTGTAAAACGCTTGTGTTGTGATGGAAATTGACAGGGGTGGTTGTTCAGCTATGATATTTATATGACAATAGTTTAATAGATAACAATTTAATAAAAACAAAAATACATTTAAAAGTATTCTAATTTAACGGTATAAAAGGATTGAGAGGCTAAAAAGTTTATTGGAGGTGATCAATGATCTTAATTTTAAATTAACTTTTGTTTTCCGTATTTCAGGGGAGCTATTCCTGTTATTTTTAAGGAAAATTACTTACGTTTTTCCTTAGGGTTAAAGACTTCTTACTCAACTGCGGTTCCGATTCTCTCGGATGACAGCTGTCAGCTGAATTCAGCGAGCAACATTCATCAAAAATGTCAATATTTGCGATGTTTTAACAAGAGAAAAACTCAATATTAGCGATGTTTCAGCAAGAGAAAAACTTAATATTAATGTGTTACCAATTACGTTAATAATAAATACTTTAAACGTAATTAGCTAGTAAGCAGTATTAAACATTATGTAGATGTTGACATTTTTGACAATTAACGTCAAACACAGCATTGCAGAGAGTCGGCACGCCCGGCCGAGTCCAATGAATTCGACTTCGAAGGCGGTGGACTTACTCCGAGTTCGCAAATCCGGATTCACTCGTTTCGAACTCACACTCAAGGAACGGCAAAGGTTTTGAATTGGAGTCGGAAACGAAAAACGTCCCTATTTATTAGTGTAATATGGACGATTTTTTATTCTGGAACAACGGATCTATGCCGACCGAAAGGAACGAAGACCGAGTCCGAGGAATCGAGTTCATGTGGCTTAACTCGGAATTGGAACCGAGTTTTTAAAATAAGTGGAATGCCCCACCTCTTCGGTCGGCACAAATTAAAATGTCGCTTTTAGAACTATAGTCAAAAAAAGGTCATTACTATCTAATGAGGTAGGTACCTTTTTATAAAACGTAGAAAGTCTTATTTATGATATTTAATAATAAAATAAAAATATATTAAAATCAATTATAATATAATGTATTTACTGTTTTAATAGTTTTAGTTCAAAATTTTATGTCACTTTCAAATTTCATCAAATTGTGTTCTCAAATAATCTCTTGACAACCTATTTACGATCTTTTTACTATGTCTCACCGGAATTCCGCAGATAAGCAAGAAGTCTTTAACCCTAAGGAAAAACGTAAGGAATCTTCCTTAAAAAGAGCAGGAATAGCGCAACTGGTGTTACTAAGTAGGGAATTGAATAGCTTAATAGCATTGCATTTAAAACTTCTATGTCCACAAGAGGGCTTACAAACTGGAATATTAAATGTTTTTACACGTGGTTGTCTCAGGGCTCTATTGCTTGTTCTTTCTTCAAACAAATGGATATTTTTAATGAATGCAGCAAGATATTTTCTGAATGTGTTTTTCTCATTTTGGGAACATTCGGTTTCTTAAAAATAAAATCAATCCTCGTCCTAATGGAACTTTAAGAATAACCTTCACGATTAGTTTTTGAATCTTTGCTAAAGGCTTCACACAAGTATTTGTGGCACTACCCCAACTGAATACCATGTGCGTGAGATGACTCTATAAGAGCACAGTAAATCTTGTCTCAGTTGTTTTCTATATATATATATATACTCGTATATATATATATATACTCGTATATATAGTTTCAAAATTTTTATTCTGACCAAGAACATGATTGTTGGGGATTCTTCGTTATTTTTCCAGTGGTCAATTAAGAAAACCTTATCATTTAAATACGGGAAATACATGATAAATGTAAAATCCTCACAGAATTGAGAATTTAAATTATTTTCTAAGTAAATCGGTTTTACCGATAATAAATCATTATTTTTAATAACCCCTCCAAATTAGAATCGGGTGGGAGTGAATAAAATCATATAAATAAGTAGTCACAATGTGGATTAACCGCACTTTGAAAATGGCCTTGAACGCCGAAACAGCACAATTATTAAAATTTAAAATACTCGCAGAACTTAATAATAACATTAATAAATTTGATGCATATTTAATTTTTTTAAAATAAAGTTTCACTAAAACACACACATTTCGCCATAACGTGCCACGTGGTAGCATAAATTACGTGGAAATGGCCAGCGATAAAAACGATAAACAGTTTTCAGTTTTTAAAAAAATGCACAGAACAATTAGTTAAGGATGTCATCTGCTTTATGTTGATTACTTCGTAATAACTTATTTTATTTAACAACAAGTGCTCATACTCTTATTGGCCTCGTGTAGTCCTCCGAAGACTCGTTCTTTAATATTTATTTGGCTATCCTCGGCGGACGACAAATATTACGAACTTTGTGACAATCCTCAACAGCCTTTCTTTTCGATCACTTTTATTACGGCGTTTAAATAACTTAATAATTACTTTGTCATGTAAACTCCTTGACGGCGTCCCATCTCCGCTCGGAAGTAAAAAGTACAAAGTTGACCCCCCAAACAAAACCCCCTACCCTTCCCCTCCACAAAGGTCTCTGGAGAATAGGATGTACCACCATGTGCGTGGACTCGCAGATACTGGAAATCTATCGCTAACAAATTCAATATTCCCTTCCTTCAGTTGATCTTCGGGAAATGCTCAATTTACAAAAACCCCGGAAAGTTTTAAAGTAAAAGATTTATAGACCTTAAGACATAATGGTATTATATGTCATTGGAAGAAAACTGGTGATATGAAAAGAAATGAGAATGAATAAATAAGCCAACATTAACTGTCTACTTAAACACAACTATATCGGACGTTTCGGAGTCCGATACATAGACTATAAAAACAGGGGCCGGTCAATTTCCAAAACACGCTTCATGACGGCAGGGGTCCCCCAGGTGTCCCTGCTGCCCCCCTCCCCCACCCTCTTCAATGTCTACACACACGACACACCCCTTACAGAAAACCACCATTCATACAAAGCTCTGTATGCAGATGACACTACCGTTATGGTTCAATACAGTTCACCCAAGATGATTACACACCGCCTACAGATGAACATTAATAAACTCCAAGATTGGTATGACGAATGGCGCATAGACGTGAACCCCACAAAGAGTGTCGCGGTTTTCTTCTCTCGCAGAGGAGGCCACTTCGGTCCCAGTGGGAATGTCACGTTGAACGGCCAGGTCATACCATGGCGGAACATCGCCAAATATTTCGGAGTCACACTAGACAAAAAAAAACTCTCATGGATACCACACATTAAAAATACATTAACTAAAGCCCGGAAAATTTCCGGTGCTTTACACCCACTATTACAACACCACTCAAAAACCTCACTCAAAAATAAACTCCTCATATACAAATCACAAATACGCCCCATTTTAACTTATGCCTCACCCATTTGGGCCACAGCGAACACAAAGCGACTCGAACAATTTCAAAATGTGAAAGTCAGAAGATGCACCAAAAGCCCTTTGTTCGTCAGAAATAGCATAATTAATACAGGTGCGAAAATACCCCCCCCCCCTCTGAGGATTTGGCCAAATCTTTCTTCTCCAAACGTGCTTCAAATCCGAACCCTAGCATCAATTGTCTCGGGCAAATAAGACCCGACGACAATCCAACCAACCCCCTCCCGATCTCCACAACACTCCGCCCTTGATGTGGCTCTAATAAAAATAAAATCACATAAAGCGAATAAAAATACAAAAAAAATAGTATTATGCAAAAAGAATCCAAACTACCCGACATGCAAAAAACAACCAACCACCGATCAAAAAAAAACAAAAAATACAAAAAAAAAACAGTATTAAAAGTCCTATATGTTGCCATAGGCAACCCACACATCGGGTAGAAAAAAACCATCCCCCAGGTAACCATCACCCTCAGTTTGTGAGAGAGAGAGATTGGGTTCTCTGTAACTCGCTCGCCACAATATGATATAGTAGTCGTTGTTGCAGCCGCTACTTGTCTGCAGCTTCAGTACTTCAGGAGCCCGGTTCAGGTAGCCGCCAGAATGTAGTCCCGTTGTAAGTAGAATATATTCTGTGTGGACTACTTTTGGTCAATTGGTGAACTCTGATAGGTCGGTTATCCAATGGCGATGGCAAAGTCAAACAATATTCAAACTATAGCAGGCAGGAAGCTGTGAGTCAGAGCGTAGAGTCGTGAAAGTAACGAGCGAGGCAAGATTTGAAACAAGAGTGGTTTGCCCACTTTGGACGAACTTTGAATTTATTTGTTCACAGAGATCCTAAACAATGAGTTTTCTGACTCTAACATAATTATATAAGATTATCTATAGATTCTTTACGTTGATTTTAATGAATTTGGTTTTATTAAAGTGATAAACTATAACTATACAGCGGCTGTATGCAGGTTAACATTATTCCTTACGTAGGACATTCTTTGGTTTATTATATTTAAATTTAGCATTTTCGCTATAATCGGCGAGCGTGTTTATCGTGGGATTAGGGTGGCCTTTTAGGCCGCCATAAAATTTAGAAGCCTGAGTAACAATAAAATCGTTTATCAACGGAATGTTGGAATCGTTGTGGAGAGTAGAGATTCTAGTCCATTTGGGTGCATTTTGGAATAATTGAATTTTTTTAATGTGATTTGAAGTAGCATATCCCCAAATTGGACATGCGTACGTGAAACATGGCCTTATGGTTGTTTTGAATAGAAGTAGTTATAAGTAGTTATCCGTTGATAGACGACTTTTCTTGCCCATCATCGGTTAGAGTGCGGAAAGGTATCTATTTGCCGATTTAACTTTTTCGGTGATATGTTTCTTCCAGCTGAGCTTTGAGTCAAGCGTACCTAGGTGTCACAGGCATTATCATTTTCGTCTAGTAATATTTTAATATAATTACGAAATCTTACTTAAATTTTTTTATCAAATTTAAAATATACTTGACCAAATTCGTATTCTTTATATAAAACCATGTACGATGTGACCTTATAACGGGGTACCCCAGTAAGGTTACATTTTTTTGCGATTTTTTTGTTAAACTCTAAGAAATAAATAAATAAATAAAATAAAAATAAATTCAAATTTCAAAGTTCGCCTCTCCGCCGCCATTATCCAATCTACACTCATAGGAGTAAAATTGTTCGCCAGTGCATGTTCAATTGCAAGTGTTGGGAAAATAGAAGACGATAACTATCATTGATAAAACGTCATCGTTTTTTATTTCCCTCGTCCGATACAACAACTAAAAAGCAATGAGCGAAATACTGTTGGAAATACTTTATTTCAGTTCCCACGAGCATTTGAGGGGACCACTTCAAGAGCCGCTGGATTACGGAAATGATTTAACCCACCACACGGCAGCCCAAATAAGTAATCGATATCATTTTTTCACAGCAAAATTTTAAGAAAATCACCTTTTTGTTCTGGACAATCAAATTGGGAGATACTAAACGACACTGATACGCATGTAAATAAGTAATTGTTATTATACTCGTGTTGATTTATGCGCACATACAACCTCACAGCCACACAGCCACACCCGCATGCCACCCACAAAGTTCCCCGTGAATAGAGAACAACAAATGCGAAGAAGTATTCCGATACAGTTAGTATATAGCTACAATAGTGGCACATGCAAGAAAAGTCCTACATTTTTATAGTCAAACTTGATTTCATTAACTTTATTTAGCCCCGTTGACTGCAAAATGATTTATTTTCTATTAAAATCAGTTTCCAATATTATAATGTTATTACTATTATTTTGAAATCAATGAATTCAAAATTACCTCGTAAGCACTACATTGTTAATATATACACATCAACATATTTCGAAAGTGAAGCTTTCCTCACCAGAAATATACCGAATACTATATATTCCATTATTCAGTATATTGATATGTATATATTAATAAAGTGGTTCTTACAAATGAATTTTTAATTCTTTTATTAATAATTTCGCAACAAAGTGAATACCAATATTTCGGAAAAATTATTATTATTTCCGCTTGAGATGTCCCAACCGCGTTAATAATAATTAGTCCACCCACAAAACAATAGTTGAGCATGGATAAAAAATCTGTAAATCTTTAAAAGAATTACAATATTTAAGAAACACAATAGTCAAACTGGCAGACCAGGAGATGGATTGCTTCTCTCTATCAAAAAAGAACCCAAACAATAAACTCAAAGGTGCGGTTCTGCAATACTCCGCTGATAAATCACTGGTCACACGAACACTTAGGTATTTGACTCAAGTATTTGATTCACTTGATCATGCCATGTCTTCCTCGGGCGTTCCCGGCTTGTTCTTCCATTCGAACTCGCATCATACATTATTCTTACGCTCCTTCCTTCGTTCATTCGCTCTACATGCCCGAACTATCTAAGCGTCCCTTTTTTTATCTTACTCATTATGCTTACATCAGTCTTGCATTCTTTACGAATCTCAATATTTTTCACACGATCATACATGGTTTTACCACACATTCATCTCATAGATGTCATTTCTACGGCATTCAGTTTACTTTCATCCTTCCTCCGCCAATTCCATGCCTCACAGCCATATACCAGGGTTGGTATCAGCACTCCATTGTAGACTGTTAGCTTCGCTTCTTTGGAGAACTTTTTATTAGCGCCAACCGCGTTCAGTCCCCCGTTAATGAAGTTTCCGGCATTCACCCTTCTTTCAATATCCCTATCAGTCTTTCCATCTCTCGTAAACATACTTCCTAAATATACAAACTCATCGACCTGCTCCAAGTATTCGTCATTCACAACTACGAGCACAACTCGTATATTGCACATTGTTTTCGTACTCTCTCTTTCAAACACTTTAGATTTACTTAAACATAATTAGCTTATTCGTCATACATACTCCATTTATTCTAGATACGAGGGACTGTAAATCTTCCATACTGTTAGCAATCGGCACTGCATCATCAGCATACAGGAGGCAACATACTTTCAGATTAATCATTTTCTCGCCCAAGCCTATCTCCTTGAATTCTTGCATACAATTATCCATGTATAGATTGAATAACCTCGGTGACATAACACAGCTATGCTTAACACATTTTTTCTTGTCAAACCACTCTGAAAAATCACCGTTTACCTTAACACATGCAACGCTTTCCTTGTACAGAGACGCGATTGCCTGAATGAGATTCGTACTCACTCAATACTTGGAAAATAGATTCCATATTTTTTGCCTGTCAACTCGGTCGTATGCTTTTTGTAGGGCTACAAAGGCACGGAAAAGTTTCTGGTTTTTTGCCAGAAACTTTTCCGTGCCTAACCTTACCTTTTACCTTTATTGCACACAGTGGAATGAGTGGTGATTGACTATTAGATGGGTAGCTACGTTCAACAGGTCCTTTTTATTGTTTACCCAGCTAGAAAAGTGTTCTCTTATCCTGGTGTAAAAGGCTCTGCCCGTTTGGCCTACGTAATATGCGGGACAATCTCCGCAATTAATCATATATATTCCAGAATTGCAAAAATTTTCCCTTTTATCTTTATTATTAATGAGAATTTTTCCCAATGAGTTTACGTTATAAAATGCTGTTTTACACTATTTATTATTAACTAATCTTGATATTTTATTTGAAATCTCGCCTATATACGGAAGTTTTGCCCACTCCTTGTTGAGTTTCTTTTCATTATATATTGTGAAACCTTCTGTTATTTTAGACAGAGTTTGTTTTTTATTCTTTTTGTTAAAAAGGGAGTCTATTATCCTGTCCTGTATCAGTAGAAAAAAAGCGCGTGGTTCAGTCCCATGTCATCCTTCCAGACGTAGAAACTTGTACCCGTGTGGGCTGGCCGGGGCGGTGGGGAGCGGGGGCTGTGAGGAGGTGCATGATACCTCAGATGATTTTATTTCCTGGCGCGGGGGTGAGCGAGAGTATAGCGGGGCTGCAGTGTGTCCTTATAGTAGCAAATATGGTGTCACAGAACGACCCAGCAGCCGAAGGAATTATCACATGTTGTCCAAGGTCATCCTATAAGTGCAACGGCGAAGACGGGCTGCGGCTGTGGGCAGCGGGAGGGGGGAGGGGATGGTCGTCTTCCCTGCGGGTAGGGGTGAGATTGCGGCTTAAGGGATGCGCACCTCTGGTCCATGTAACAGATCCACGGCGTTTTCACTGCATTTAAACTCTCCCTTGTGATTGAAAGATAATTATTAACTAAGCTTAAACTTAAACATCGCACTACGTCTACACTGTTCACCGTAAAATTATTTTTAGTTTATTCCCTAGACCTACACACAATTATGACAATTTTAAGTCATTTTTATATGGGGAATGTATGAAATATCCCTCATACTTTGCGATAAATAACTAGACAACCCCTAAATAATACGAGATATTACAATTTTATACCAAAAACGTCAAGATTGAATCATGAAATAAGTAAATATCACAATATTGATATTTTCTCACATTCCGTGAATTCTTTAAAAATCTTATTACAAAAAGCATAGCTGATGATTTTCGAAATTCCAGCAATATCTTCGAAATTTTTTTTCGGATATAATTTTGCCTTCAACATTTTTAACATCTTGTTTGTTTGGCCATCGTATCACTATTGTGTTTTTGCACGAACCTAGTTTCAGCAAGATAGGTAAATATGCATTGTTATTTATAACTAACTAATCTTATACACTTTATTGCCTAAACCAAATATGGTGTGAATACATTTTTTAGAGATATTTACACACCGATTGTATATACGAGTATATGATATATTATGCAAATATTTTGATTGCCTTTTTAATAAAATTAAAAAATATATCAGTCTCTTATAGCTACTTGGAACAATTAATCCTTTGACACGTAAGCATGATTGCTCCTTCATCAGGATAAAAAATTCAAAAATATTATATTAGTAAGAAAAAAACTTCAAACTACACAGTAAGTAAAAAATTAATAAAAAACTATTTTAAGACCAGAAGATACATCCATAGTATGCTATGGCAATACGCCAATTCGAACACTGCTTGCTCATAAAATCGTCCACACTGGTAGTGTGTCTCGACCAGCGCTCCTTTGTGTTCACCCGAAAAACCGACAGCGCGCATCTTGGACGATGTCGACTCGCGATATGCACGCCCACATCCTGCGCTGTGCGGCTGTGCGACTGGGCGGGTGAGCGGTCGTGCGACTGTGTGTTAAGCGCTCATGCGCATAAGTCAGTATCCAGCTAATGATGCAATTTTGTATATTTTATAGTCATCAGATATTTAAAAAAATAATAATGTTAATCAAATTTAATAATGTCATTATTAAGTTCTGCAGGAATTTGTAGTTTTTATTATTGTGACAACTCTTTCGGCGTTCAAGTTCATTTTCAAACTGCGGTTATTTGTATGATTTTATTTTTCCCCTCTAATTTGGACGGGTTTTTAAAAATAATGATTTATTATCGGTAAAACCGATTTAGTTAGGAAATAATTAAATTCCCTATTCTGTGAAGTTTTAACATTTATAATGTTTCCCTATATTTAAATGATAATGTTTTCTTAATTGATTTATTTAAATGTGTTATTTTATTTTGATAATATGATCATACTGAGAAGCGCTGAATATGTAATTTTCCTTACTTTATTAATTAATGTTATATTAGGATCATTCGTTCGTTTATTGATTTCTAATTGTTCAAGTAAATTTAATCTAATACCTTTTCTTTCTATATGCAAGGGTTTAGGCGGTCCCAAAAAGTTAACTAAAAGTAAAGCTAAACGTGTGTTCAGTTGGAACCAAAATATAAATACGAAATTTAGCCGTGGGTGAGGGAGGGGGTTAAGATATTCACAAAACTTAAATATTTGCAAGTTCATATTTACTGTTCAGAAACTTGTTTGAAAACTGAGTTTTGTCAAATGTTTAACTATGCTCATGTTGAAATTACAGGGGCTTTTTATCCAATGTAACATGTTTGCTTTATACATTGTGTACTTACAGAGGAAGTTTGCGCTACTAATATTGAAGTCGCCATATTTTTTAATATCACTCGTCGATCTGCACGAGATCCCACTTTCCATTTTATATTCCATTGTTGCTTAATAAACAAAATTTTCAGGTTTTATTTAATGTTATTGTTTTTGTTTACGGACCAATGCCCAGTTACGTAAAATACATAACACGAAATGAAATAAATAAGACCTCCAGAAAAAAAAACAGTACATACATAATACAAGAATGAAGTAATAAGAAAAATATACATTTGAGAGGACATTCATGTCAAAGCCTGAACATAGTTTTAGTAGAGTCCATGATTTTAGACATTCTAAATGATAATCTTCGAGTTCTAATTTCGTAAAACCCTACAAAAATCATTCAGACTGGTACAAAAAATTTCAAAGCCCTGGCTTGAGTTAACAAATCTCGACATTCTGGACAGTGGAGAATGGTACCCATTAATGAGTTGTAACAATGAAGGTGAGTCAATAATACAATTAATTATTTTTAAAATCAAATAAAATCATAGTCTTTCCTATACTTTTCAAATGCAGAAATGTTTATGGTTTGTTCAATTTCAACATACGAGTAATTGCCCTTTTCGCGCCCTAATCTCCATGCATTTCCACGTAAGAAGCGATGTTGTTTAAACCAGAATAGTTGTGTACTCCTATCATGTGTGTTCTAGTACTTTAAAAACGTTCAAATGTATGCATTGTTATCTTTGTACGGTATGAAGCTTTGTATGTACAGCAAGTTTAAGTGAATATTTGTCGTAGAGCATGAAAAACTATTTGGCATCTCGTTGCTAAAACTCATAAAAATAATACATGTACAATGGTTTCCATCAAAAGCCTCTAAATCTACTAGAAAAAGTTTCCTTGATATAATCGTACGAGTATATCGAGGTTTTTTCCGGTCTCTATTTATTTATAAAACATTTACATGAAGTAGATAGATTAGATCACCATACTAGGCGGCTGCCTGTTTCATGATGACCAATAGAGTATAGTTACTTTGTATGAAGTCTAGTGTAAATATATGGATTTATTATATTAACATGCTAACAATTGGAAAAATTATAAAAGAAAGTAGAAGATAAAAAGAAGAAAAAGGCATGCGTAGCGGTTAGATCACAAAATACATAGGTGCACACATACATGCACACGCAAGCACATACGCATATAATATACATATATATGTACGCATGTATACACATATGTACACACACATCCTTATGTATGTATACATACACACACACATATACACGCACATATACACACACATACACATGAACGTACAAATGAACATACACATATATGCCCACACACCTAAACAACATATACACCTCATTCTGAATACGAGAAATAGGCTACTAACACTATAACAATCACTCATTAAAAAGTCCCCAAGCGCCTTCTTAAAACTGTGGTATTTAGTTATTGCCTTTATTTCAATTGTTAAATTATTGAAGAATTTAGGAGCAAGGGAATTAAACTGTGACTGGGCCATTGATGTTTTTGTTGGTGGAATAATATAATTGGTTTGGTTGGAATATCTAGTATTGTAGTTTGATTCGACAATTTTTTTTTGTATATTTGAATTTAAAATAGGAGGGTATGTGTTTGATATATAAGGATTTATATTGAGTACTTTGACGTCCTTGAATAAGTCCTTCGTGAGGTGAATATAGTGCACTTTGTAAATAGTACGCAATATCTATTTTTGAGCTTTAATTAATGGATTTAATATAGTTTTAAAGCATCCTCCCCAGACTATTATACCATAAGATATAATTGATTGACATAGAAAAAAGTATACTGTTTTTAATGTATTTTTATTTAATATATTTCGTAATGATCTGAAGATATATGATAGTTTTCATTTACGGTTTGTGACATTAATTACGTGTTCTTCCCATCGAAGTTTATTATCAATTATTACACCCAAGTATCTGATGGAATCTACTCGTTCCAGTGAGTTGCATAGGTAATTTGAGATATCTCTACAAGAATGTATTTTTAGTCCATGATTGATTGAAGGCTGACTTGGAATATTAAGACTAAAATTTCGTTTTAGTTATATTTAACGTAAGTAGGTTATAATCCAAGCATAATTTAATATTTTTCAATATTAGTTCCGCTCTATGAAATGTTTCTTCCCGTGTTTTACTATTTAGTACTAGTGCAGTATCATCGGCAAAAGTGATTATGTTGCCATCAATCGGTAGTCTACATAAGTCATCAATGTAAATGAGAAAAAAGTGTGGAACCGAGTAGACTGCCTGTGGTACAACAAAATTGATGTTGGTTGGATAAGTGATTTACGTGATGGTAGCTTAACACACTGCTTTCTGTCTGTTAGGTATGATTTGAACCATTCAAAAGCCTTATTCTTTATTCCGATTTTTTGGAGATTAGCTAGAAGGATTGGGTGAGAAACTGTATCAAATGCCTTAGCTAAATCCAGAAATATTGCCAAACATTTATTACCTTTGTCTAGGGCTTGTGTTATATGTGACGTTAATTCTAAAATAGCTGAATCTGTGTTTATTCCTTCTCTGAAGCCATACTGGTTTGAAGAGAGAATGTTGTATTTCGTAAGATGGCCGATGATTCTTTTTTTAACTATTTTTTCTATAATTTTTGATAGCGATGATAATATGGAAATGGGTCTGTAGTTTGCTGTATTAGTAGGAGTTCCGGTCTTAAAAATTGGTTGAACTAAAGCGAGTTTGGGAAAACACCTTTATTGCGACTGAGGTTAATGCTATGTACTAGAGGTTGGTTTATAAAGGGTTCAATTATTTTCAGTATATTTGAGGATATTTTGTCGTGATTGCATGAGTGAGAGGGCTTTAATTTTTTAATGGTTTGTGAAATTTCAGCGGGGTTAGTAGAGTCTAATGTGAGTGTATTATTTATTTCACTGGTAGATTGATTGATTACATCGGCAAGAGCATTTTCATCCGTTGATGTCTTATTTAAAATTTGTGATGCTAGGATTTTACCGATATTACAAAAATATTCATTTATGTGGTTGGTCACAGTGTCTGGATGGTCTATTAGGGAGATGTCTTGGCCGTTGATATTTAATTTATTGATTGGTGGTATTGGGTGATCAGTGTTAGATATTTCTTTGAAAATATGCCAGATTTTTTTGTTATTATTACCGGCTCTGGACAGTTTCTCTTTTGTATTTTTAATGAGAATATTACATATATTTCTGTATTTTTTATAAAATATTTGGGCTTGAGTGTCCGGATTATTAAGTATTTTTTTCTGGAGCTGGTCCCAATTTTGAATACAAAAAATTAGGCCATCTGTGATCCATGGCTTCAGTTTTTTATTTTTTGAATTTTTCAAAGGGGATTCTTCGGTGACATCTTCAATATGTTGCAAAGGGATTTCAGAAAAGATATTAAAAGCAACGTTTACGTCTGTGGAATATTTGTCATTATTCCACAGACTGTGGAATATCAATCATTTGTTTTGACAAAAAAAAAATTCTTAATAATGCATGTTAAAATAAAATAAACAGTTATAATGATATGTGAATTGTACAAAGATGTCATTGAAACGGAGCTTGAGCATTTGCAATCAATTTCATTCCAAGTTTTATATAGTATTGAGATAAATGTATTAAGTGTTGCCAGTCAATGAAAAAACTGCAAATGTTGTTGCCGGAGGGGTATATTTGTGTTAATAAAAGGGGTGTTATTTGTACACACGAGTATAATGAGAATATAGAATAGTAAAGCATGAAATTGCATATTCTTACAGTAATTATGGTAAAACCAGAGGAATCTGTTAAAGAAAGTATGAACACATTATTTTTAGTACATATATTGTTAATAGTAGTGTGGCCCATATAAAAATATTTTAGTAAAATAGAATTTATGGAATGGGTTATTCAATCTATACATGGATAATTATATGCAAGAATTGAAAGAGGTGGGCCTGGGCGCGAAAATGAGTAGTCTGCAAGTATGTTGCCTGTTGTATGCTGATGATGCGGTGCTGATTGCTAACAGTATGGAAGATTTACAGTCCCTCGTATCTAGGATGAACGAAGTATGTATGAAGAATGAGCTAATGATGAATGTAAATAAGTCCAAAGTCATGGTGTTTGAAAGAGAGAGTACGAAAACAGTGTGCAATATAGTTGTGAATGATGAATACTTGGAGCAGGTCGATGAGTTTGTGTATTTGGGAATTATGTTTACGAGAGATGGAAAGACTGATAGGGATATTGAAAGAAGGGTGAATGCAGGAAACTCCATTAACGGAGGACTGAACGCGGTTGGCGCAAACAAAAAGTTGTCCAAGGAAGCGAAGCTAGCAGTCCACAATGGAGTGCTGATACCAACCTTGATGTATGGCAGTGAGGCATGGAACTGGCAGAGGAAGGATGAAAGTAGACTGAATGCTGTAGAAATGAGATCTCTGAGACGAATGTGTGGTAAAACCATGTATGATCGAGTGAAAAATGTTGATATTCGTAAAGAATGCAAGGCTGATGTAAGCGTAGTGAGCAAGATTAAGAAAAGGACGCTTAGATGGTTTGGGCATGTAGAGCGAATGAACGAAGAAAGGAGTGTAAGGAGAATATATGACGGGAATGTGAATGGAAGAAGAAGCCGGGGACGCCCGAGGAAGACATGGCACGATCAAGTGAATCAAATACTCGAGTCAGGCCGTGTCAGAAGTCGGAATAACAGAAGAGAATGTATGAGGCGTTGTATGAATGTGAATGAAGCAAGAAGTGTATGCCAAGATCGAGTTGTTTGGCGGTTTGTCCTCTCTGCCTACCCCAGCGGGGAAACGGCGTGATGGTTAGTTAGTTAGTTAGTTATATAGGTTTTTCTTAAAGAATATTAAAAAAGCTTGAATTTGGACCAAATATGGTAAAGTTTTGTAAGAGAATTTAACAGTGATGTTAACGTTTTTTAGGCCAGTAAAAGTTGACATACCTTTTATCGTCAGTCACATCAATAGACGTTTTAGTCGATCAAGATCAAGGACATTGTTTATTTTAATAATTTTGGAGGTGTCTGTTTCCCTTAGTACAATTTGTCCTGAGGTCCAAGAGTGTTTATAGTTGTTATCCCTTGCATTTTTTTTCGTTAGAGATAGTAGAAATTTTCCCTTTTGTGTTAAGTGTTCGGATACGTAAATGCGTTTGGCGTCTTGCGTTAATCCTAGGTCCGTTGTATTTAACTTATTTGTGTTGATGGTAGTGGATTTCTTGTAAGCTTTGAGTTTGTATAGGAAGTCATCACTAGATTTAATGTTGTTGAACGTCGCTATTATAGATCTGGGATTTTTCTCTGAAGTTTTCGGTCCCCGTCTGTAGATTTTTGTTATTTCAGACTGCAAAGGTATAGCGGTATCTTAATACTTAATTATTTTTGATATATTTTTTAGTACTTCTGCATTATTTTCAATGCTTGACTCAGGAACACCCCTTATATCGATGTTGCATATTTGTCTTAAATACTCTAGTCTACCAATTTTATCGTCTTGTTGGGAAATAGTATTTCGTAGGACGTTATTGAGGTTTTTTAGTTAAATTACATTGACATTTACATTGGGATCATTTGTATTTGCAAAACATAGGAATCAATTGAGGTACATGTAAGTTGAAGTTGTATCATATTTGCCTGATCGGTATTATTTCCTAGCTAGACATATTGCCTATTCTAAGTAATTAGGAAAATTATGAATATTAAATTATTACTATTAAAAAAATATATAAAAGTTAAGTAATATTTTTAAACAGGTTCTCGGACTCCGTTCTTACCGGGTGAAGAGATAAGCAATTTGGTTATATTTTTGCCGAAGGATTACAATTCGCAGTTTTTAACCTCGGGGGAGATTTTATTGTAGATGTTTTGTCCATGATGGGTGTGTGTTTTTTGGTACATTGTTGTATCACTGGGATTGTCAAATCATTTCTTCTACTGCTTCTGGTTTGATACATGTGTTAGATTTTACTAATATATTCCATGTTTTTTTGTACATTTGTGATGACTTTCTTTATGAAACTTTGTTTCATGTCCAGACCATTAAAATCTTTATAGAGCAACGCACTAGGATACCTTAAAAGTTTCTTAGTGATTAAATGATTCTGATTATTTCTTTCTGTGCCTTTAGTAGTGGGTCAATTATTGTACTTCCTGATTCCCCCCAGAAGGCCGAGGAAGACATGGCACGATCAATTGAATCAAATACTTGAGTCGGGTCATGTCAGAAGAAGGAATAATAGAAGAGAACGTATGAGACGATGTAAGAATGTGAATGAAGCAAGAAGTTTATATCAATATCGAGTTGTTTGGCGGTCAGTCCTCTCTGCCTACCCTTGCGGGGAAACGGCGTGATGGTTAGTTAGTAAGTTAGTTCCCGATTCCCCCCAGCCATTCTAGTAGGTTCTATTCTTATCCCAGAAATCCGCAGAAGAGGAAATAAAATAAAGACATGCCTTCGTCTCATACGTAGGTAGATTATGACGTGTGGAGGTCGCCGCTGGTAGATCATCCCAAATAATCGTGCTGAATCTTAAATGTGATAAATAAAACGTAATAAAATTGAATAAAATACGACCAAATATATATTCTGCATAGCTTCGCCAAATAAGTCTTTTGCACTTTATTACAGCAATAAAATATTATAATAAAACTATCGAATTTATAATCTACTAAAAAAGGGCGCGGTAGGCGGTTGGAGTAGGTAGGATGGCGGGGGGGGGACTCCCCTCCTATACTGTCACAGCGACTAGCGAGGTGTTAGTTTGCTGCATCTCAGTGCTGCGGGTGGTTTTATGACGTTTTAAAAAGACGGGTGAAACAGAAAAACGTTTCACGCGTCAATATATTTGCATCAAGTCTGTGAGCCCCCATTCCAAATAGTATTATCCACATTGTTTAAATTATCTATGCATCATTATAAGTTGAATACAAGTTTATTCTAAAAGCATACTTTGACTTATTGAGCAACTTTCGAAACATTAGAATTACTAACCAATCCGCATTCAATAAAAAAATGGAATACTCTATTTTTTAAAAAAAAATTCTTCTTCTTTTATCGCGTATTTGTACCCGCTTAGCCTTTTCTACGGGGTAACTATCAGGTTGTACTCATATTTAACCCTTTGCAGCCGAAAAAAAAGAGGGGGGAAAAATCCAAATGTCTCGGATGGTAGTTCTCTTTGTATGTATAAACGTTGTCTGAAAACTAGTGTTACAAGCCGGAAACTGATGAATCTACATCATATTTCGAGGCGATTTTATGGTACAACCATTTTTGATCTGAGATTTCGTTTTCGAGTAAATCAAGTCCAAAGTTGAAATTTTTTAAATCAAATTAGAACAAAATCGGTCGCTAAGGGGTTAGTTTCAGCTGTTTCTGCCTTTTTAAATGAGTCGACACGCAGAATGGACTCAATTTTTTTAAACGTGTAGTTTCGAAAAAAAGAAAAGTAAAAAAGTGCTTCGATCGATTTTTGTTTTGTTTTTTTGGGTTCTCTGTGTGATTTAGGTTCACCAGTTTCTCGCTTGTACCACGAGTTTCCGGGCACCGTGTTGAAAAGAAGATGAAAAATATAAAACTGTAGGATAGTTTTATTATAGTGAGAACAGACTTCCGTACAATAATCAATTAAATAATTTGTCATATGCGTATCATAACGGAAGACTGAATTAAACAAATTTGAAATATTCAAAATTAGAAAAAGTGTTAATAGTCAATTAAATATAATTAATACACAAAAAAAAATTGAAATAGCTATCTCTTAAATTTATGTTCATATTAATACTAGCTGAAGTCTCCGTCGTTGCCGGAGTAATAATTTTTTTTTTTTTTATAGTAGGAGACCAAGGAGGAAATAATTTCCCTCAAGGCCTATATCATCTTTGGGGATGCTGTGTGGAGGATCTTTTAGAGGGTAGGAAGGAGTGAACTTGGGTCTTGAAGAGACCCATGTTATAGGATGGAGGAAACACAGAGGCTGGTAGATCATTCCACAGCCGAGCTGTTGAACACAAGAACGAGTCGTAGAAGCGACCTGTTCTCATGTGACAAATGTCAACCGTGTGCAAATGTTGGGCGCGCGTTTGGCGTGTTTCCCGACTATGCACCGGTGCCGAAGGGATCAATGACGCTAGTTCCTCGGAGCACCTTCCATTAAAATACCGGTAGAACAAGGACAGCATTCCCACCCGACGTCTGTGCTCCAAAGATTGCAACCCATTTGTTAAGATAGGCGAATCTATCAAACGGACCGCCGTTTCTGCACAGAGTCAAGGTTTTTTTTCAGATATTTTGGGACTCCCGACCAGAGGTGGCTGCCAAATTCTACAATGGGGCGAACTTGCGATTTGTACAGGGTCAGCAGTTGTGTACTATTAAAGTATCTGCGGGCTCTGTACAATACGCCCAGCTTCTGAGAGGCTAACTTTACTCGGGTTTCGATGGAGCCCCCATACCTGAGCTGGTCACTTAAGGTTACACCAAGCATATCAATGGGGGGTTGTTGGGAAGATTGCTTCCATTAAAGGAGACTAGATTGTCATTTTGATCCCTTTTAGACGTAATCAGACATGATTGGGTCATCAATCCCATAACCACGTGGCTCGGTAGTTAAAAATAGGTCTAACAGATTGGAGCGGTGAGTCTGGACATCAGAAACTCTCGTAGGCTCCTGAACCAGTTGCTCCAACCCATGGCAAAGGGCAAAGAATTCCGCCTGTCGGCCAGCCGAGTTTGTTGAACACAAGAACTTCAACCACGGTTCATTGTGAACATTGAAGTCCCCCAGAACAACAAACTCGGCTGAAGGGTAGCGGGGTAAGAGGTCATCAATAGTTTCGCTCAAATGTTTAACTAGCTCGGATGAGTCTGATTCGCTGAGGTTTGGTGAGCGGTACAAACACGCATAAAATCTTACCGTACTGGCAAGACTGACGCGCACCCACATTACGTCAAATCTGGAATTTTCCAGACTCAACAGTCGCACACAGTTGACGTCAGCTCGGCTATACAAACAAATACCTCCTTTTGGTCTGAACTTGCCTACGAGGGTGAAGCCCGGGCAATTCAGATAGGAGGCGTCAGGAGGCTCAGCTATCTGCGTTTCGGAGAGGAATAAAAGGTTTGGGCATTGAGATTGAAGGTGATGGTGGACAGAATTAAAATTTTTGTGCAGGCCTCGAATGTTGGTAAAATTTACCAACATTTTTGCCTGCACCGGGGACCCCTACTACTCGCCGTTGTAATAATGTTATTATTGTTTAAGTTTTGTGATTCCATAAAATTATTTTTGGGGGTTTTATAGGAAAAGGAAAGCAAGGGAAGGATTAGGTATAAAGGGTGGGTAGGAAGCTGGGGGTCAGGGTATCCAGGACTGACGGACGTATGAATCCATCCCACCGACCGCGGTGCAAGGCTATGGTTGGGAGAGTCTGGCTGGGAAGGGCTCCCAATGCGCCCCAAACGCTACTGCTGGGTCCCCTCCGGTCACGAATCGGCACAACAGCAGCGGCGGGGTTTTTACACTCGCTGGTGGGGCAGCCCACCCTCAGTCGTGAGCCTGAGGGTCGGGCCCGTGTACTATCGAGCGGCCTGGACAATGGTAGCCAGTTGTAAAGGGTCTCCCTCAACCATTCTCTCCCGATCCGACCCACCACGCAGTAGGTGGGCCAACGCATCCGCAGCCAAGACCTGGACAAACCTTACCCCATGAACCCGGGCATCCCTGCTAAGTCACCAAACGTAGCGAACCACTTGGGATGACCTATGGCAGAGGTGTTGGTCATCCAAAAAAATGGTTCCCGGGGCGGCGGTACCCATACCCGCCTCCCAAATTGTAAATTATAAATGGTTTGGAGTAAAGGTTTAAGGTTGTGATATGTTATCCTTACCACTTCTCAGTAATTTTCCTTTTGTTTTGAACTACAACTGTCAACATTTTCATCAAGAAGTAACAAAATTTTGCTTTCAGAGATGTTTTGTCGAAATATCATGTAGACAGTGACCTCTTTCTTGTTTTGAAGGTCAAGTGTGGAAAATTTCATCAAGCTTGGAATAAAACTGTACATTTTTATAAAAAACAAACACTTGAACACTCTTCTTTATATACATATATAGATGTATTTTATTTTTTTGGAAAAATTAACAGCAAATCCATAATTTACTCACACAGGTATGTAACAAAAAAAACAATAAATCATGACAATTATATATTTTCCTCTGCTGATGATAAATACTATGAGTGAAGTGTAACAATATACAGTTTTACATCAATAAAAGGACTAGAGTAGATGGAAAGATGGTTTAAGTTATGTAGTTTGAGAGCGGTCGTGTTATGGATTTTAATTTAATATAAAGTAGAGTTGAGTTAAAAATGTCTGTGGTAATAATTTAAGTTAAACGAGTATGTAGATCTGTAGATAAAAGAGTTTTGTTTGGAATTAGATTTACAATGAGGGATATAATAAGTAAGTGGCTGTCTTCTGTTGCGATTTGAGATATGAAATAATAGGTGTTTGAGAAGCTCAAGGCTATCAAATAAGTTGCGTGCAATTTTAAATGACATTACGGAATCCGCTATATTTCTTCAGCAATTTTCAAATTTACTAACTAACTAACTAACTAACCATCACGCCGTTTCCCCGCAGGGGTAGGCAGAGAGGATGGACCGCCAAACAACTCGATCTTGGCATACACTTCTTGCTTCATTCACATTCATACAATGCCTCATACATTCTCTTCTGTTATTCCGACTTCTGACATGGCCGACTCGAGTATTTGATTCACTTGATCGTGCCATGTCTTCCTCGGGCGTCCCCGGCCTCTTCTTCCATTCACATTCGCGTCATATATTCTCCTTACACTCCTTTCTTCGTTCATTCGCTCTACATGCCCAAACCATCTAAGCGTCCCTTTCTTAATCTTTCTCACTACGCTTACATCAGCCTTGCATTCTTTACGAATCTCAACATTTTTCACACGATCATACATGGTTTTACCACACATTCGTCTCAGAGATCTCATTTCTACAACATTCAGTCTACTTTCATCCTTCCTCTGCCAGTTCCATGCCTCACTGCCATACATCAGAGTTGGTATCAGCACTCCATTGTGGACTGCTAGCTTCGCTTCTTTGGACAACTTTTTGTTTGCGCCAACCGCGTTCAGTCCTCCGTTAATGGAGTTTCCTGCATTCACCCTTCTTTCAATATCCTATCAGTCTTTCCATCTCTCGTGAACATACTTCCCAAATACACAAACTCATCTCCCTGCTCCAAGTATTCATCATTCACAACTATATTGCACACTGTTTTCGTACTCTCTCTTTCAAACACCATGACCTTAGACTTACTTACATTCATCATGAGCTCATTCTTCATACATGCTTCGTTCATCCTAGATACGAGGGACTGTAAATCTTCCATACTGTTAGCAATCAACACCGCATCATCAGCATACAACAGGCAACATACTTGCAGACTACTCATTTTCGCGCCCAAGCCCACCTCTTTCAATTCTTGCATACAATTATCCATGTATAGATTGAATAACCACGGTGACATTACGCAGCCTTGCTTAACACCTTTTGTGATGTCAAACCACCCCGTAAAATCACCGTTTGCCCTAACACATGCAACGCTTCCTTCGTACAGCGATGCGATTGCCTGTATAAGATTTGTATTCACACCATACTTAGACAACACCTTCCATAACTTTTTCTGTCAACTCTGTCGTATGCTTTTTGTAGATCTACAAAAGCACAGAAAAGTTTCTGTTTTTTTGCCAGAAACTTCTCTGTGAGCATACGCAACGAGAAAATCTGATCCATGCACCCCCTTCCACTCATAAATGCGCCTTGCACATCCCATATTTTATCCTTTGTTTTCATTTGTACCCTTTCAATCAATATCCTACCATACAGCTTACCAATTGAACTTAGCAGGCTAATAGCCCTGTGATTTCCACATTCCATGCGTGACCCTTTACCTTTGTATAGAGGCATGATCACAGCCCTTCTCCAATCTAATGGGGTGTAACCCTCCTCTAGACACTGGTTAAAAAGTTTGCATAACCATGTGAGAATTATACGGCTATTTCCTTTAAAGTATTCAGCAGCAATATTATCGAAACCAACAGCCTTACCATTCTTCATACATCTAATTGATCTTTTAATTTCATCCATGCTAATTTTGGGAACATTCACCCCATCGTCATTCATACCTGACTCGCCACTGGAATCTCTATCACTCGGATTGCTTTCGAAGACCTCTTCAAAGTATTTCATCCATCTCTCTTTTATTTCTTTCTCATTCGTCAACATTTTTCCATCTTTCGATTTTATCACTTTCACACATCCACTTTCTGGACCATTCCGTGACCTTTTGATCTCCTTCCAAAATAGTTTAATATTTTCTTGGAAGTGGTTTGTCATTTTGATCCCCTCTTCCTCTTACAGGCGTTTCTTTCGTTCTTTCACTCCATCACGTACTCTTTTCTTGCATCACTTGTAAACTTCTTTCGCTCTATCCCTCTCTTCGCTAGAAGCACTGCCAGCCGCTATCAGAAATAACCACGCTTTCTTCTTCTCTGAGACCAGTGCTTTAATCTCATCATCCCACCATGCATCACCTTTCTTTCTACCTTGCGTACTTATTCCACATACCTCTCTAGCAGATTCACAGAGGCTCACTTTTATGTGGTCCCATGTTTCGTCTATGCTTAGACCGTCCATTACCTTATCATTCAGTCTCATCTCTACACAATTTTCATACTTACTTCTTACATTATCGTTTTGCAATTTTTCTATTTTGACTCTAGTTGAGGTCGACACCGTTTTCACTTTAGAGCGCCAGCCGCGGAAGAGGTTTACTCTCGACACAACCAGGAAATGGTCGGTTTCTATCTCAGCCCCTCTGAAAACTCTGGTGTCTGCGGTGACGGCTCTCAACCTAGAGTCAATTACTACAAAATCAATCATTGACCTCTCATTTCCTCTTTCCCACGTATATTGATGGATACCTCTATGATTGAAAAAAGTATTTGATACAAATAGGTTCCACTCTAAACATACTTCAAGCATTCTGTTTCCATTGTCATTCGTTCTTTTATCCCCAAATAAACCTAAAGCTGATTCAAAACCATCCCTTCTAATACCCACCCACCCATTCAAATCCCCTGCCATTATAATCCTTTCATTCATATTTTTTAATCTCATCACATCGCTCACACCAGTCCAAAAATCATCTTTCACTTCATCGCTTTCGGAGTTGACAGGAGCATAGCATATAACTAAAAACACTCTTGTCAACCCGATTTTGAATCGGATCCACATTATTCTCGGACTTACACATTCATATTGCAACATACATTCCACCATTCTAGGAGACAGTAACGCTGCAACACCTTGACAAGCCCTGTCTGTATCTGGTCTCCCAGACCAGATGACGAGCGTGTCATTATGCTGCATCGTACCGCTCGCCTTTTCCATACTCTCTGTTATACAGAGTACATCCAGACTTTTCCTTCCCATCGTATCACATAGTTCATTCATCTTTCTTTCCATTCCTCCTCTGATATTCCACGTGCCAATTCGACATTGTTCACGTTCCTTCCTCCTCTTCGCGCTAACGAAGGGTTGGCGGTGTGATGGATAGCGAGCCTCATCGACACCTGGGTCGGCCATTCCCTTCCACGGACTACTTAACTACCCATAACTAAACTTAACATAACATAGCACAATAAAATATAGCTTAACACACTTGTAGCTTACCATAACATACTACAATCTAGCTTATAACTTAACATATTACGGCATGGTATGATATTCCTTATCTAACTTATAACTTAATATAATAATCCATATCATTTAATAAACTTAACATATCATACCTTAACATACATCTCATAACTTATCTTATCCTTAACATATAATGATACTTATCTTATATTATATCTTATCTTATATTACACTTATCTCAACCTTAACACATCCTATCATAAAATACACACACAAACCTACATATGTAAACAATTGCTTAACTAGTGTAATATAACAATAATACTTAATGATAATAATACTATATAATACCATAATAATACTATAATAATAATACTTATCTTACATTATATCTTATCTTATCTTATACTTATCTTTAACCTTAACATATCCTATCATAAAACACACACACAAACCTACATATGTATACAATCACTTAACTAGTGCTAAAACATAAACAACAACAAAAAAGTTATATTAAACAGAATCCTAAGGCCATAAACTGTCTAATAACTAAAACTTCTATACAATTATCACTGTATCATCATCACATTACTTATTACAACACTCATTATTATTATGCGTATAGTCATTGTTCTTGTTATTGTTATTATCTGTCATATACCATAGGTCCCATGCCATCGGTCCAGGTCAGCACGTAGGATCACAGCTTAGGGGTGAAAGGGTCGGCGGGTGTTGCGGGGTGCGCGGGGTGCGCGGAGTGCGGGTGTTTCGACGTCGAGGTGAAAATATTTTGCACGTGTGCACGGTCATCTTAGCTATGCATCGGCAGCGGCAGCAGAGCGGCAGAGGGGCAGCAGAAGGGCAGCGGGACGGTGGAGGTTTCATCCGAGCATGCAGTTCCGCACATGTGGCCAATGTTCGATATGGTTGATTTCGGCTTGTTGAGCTGCATCCAGCAAACGTATTACAAAACTAAAGTAAACTCAATATTTAAAAGTCGTTATACTAACCACACTAGGTATCGTAAAAATATTTTGAGTTAATTCACTAAGCCTAAACACGTTTATAACTATTTAGCCACACTTTTAAGGGAGAAATGTATTGGATATCCCTCGTAATTAACGAAAATAAACGGGACCGTCTAAGACGCGTCCGACCGCTCCGAGGGTCCCTTACTACCCAAATTTACAGGCATTAAATAAGCCTGTAAATTAGAAAACTGTGCGGAGTCTTCATTGCTAATATGAGATCTAAAAAAGTGGAAGTTCAAGTACCCTAAAAAACTATTTTGGACGCTTTCAATTTTGTTTTCATGTACTGCATAGCCTGGGTTCCATACCTGAGATGAATATTCCAAAATATTGCGAACATATGAGAAATAAAATGTTTTGAAAGTGCTAATATCGTTGAACTGTTTACAGGCACGGATGATGAAACCGAGCATAGATGGTGCCTTAGTTACTATAATAATAATAATAATACTTGGACGATTTATATAGCGCCGTTTTTGTGAAAAATCACCTCAAGGGCGTTGTACAAATACTACTTGCTAGGGTTTATCTTATTATGTACTTATACAGAAAACATACTTACCTGGTAGGGTACTCCAGATTAAAACTTAATTAAATTACAATGTTTTGGGCTGAGATGGAATGACTTGACTAATGATGGTTGCACGCACAGGACACATACATTAGAAAACACTGCACATTGCATGACATTGAAGTTACTGTTGAAATCCCATTTGTCATTGATATTATATACATTAGAAGGTTATTGATAAAAGAAGAATAGGTGCTTATTGTAAACACGATTTTATTTGAGATTTTTTTTTTTGATAATAATAATTTACATTACGAATAATAAAATTATTTGTTTATTAGGTAACTGAACCATTCATGGATATGTTTGATATGTTAATGTTTTACTATATGGTTGATATTTTTTTTGAAATCAATTTATTATCCAGTATGACACCAAGGTCCTTACTTTCTGATTTGATAGATAACGGTTGACAATTAATTCAGTAATCATTAGTAAATGTGTTTTTATTTATGGTGAAGCGCACGACGAAGCACTTAGATACATTAATTTACAAAAAGTGGGCATTACAATATACATTCAAACGATGCAAATCATCCTGCAGCTTCTGAAAAACCTCGATTAAATTTATAGATGAAAAAAATTTCATGTCGTCTGCATATTGGATGGTTTGTGAGTTTAAAAAACAATTACTAACATCATTGATATAAATATTAAATAACAAGGGACCCAACAAGCTGCCTTGAGGGATTCCAGATGTAACAGTAACACTGTCGGATTTATATCCAGCATCCACTACTATTTGACTACGGTTGGAGATATAAGAAGAGAGCCAAAGATAAAGATTGCCGTGAATACCTATTTTTAAAAGCTTGTTTAATAAAGTAGTGTGATCAACCTCGTCGAACGCTTTGCTGTAGTCGGTATAGATAGTATCCACTTGCATTCTGTTATCCAGGTTATCCTGGAGGTACTCTGTGAAAGCTAAGAAATTTCAGGTTGTAGATTTACCACTAATGAAACCATGTTGATTCGTATTCAAGCTAGGCTAAAGAGCAGCATACATTTGATCATAAATTATTTTTTTCAAAAATGTTGTTAAATATGCAAAGTTTTGAGATTGGTCTGTAATTTTTTACTAAATTTTTTTTTACCACTCTTGAAGATGGGAGATATATATGCTGATTTCCAAGTGAGAGGAACAGTCCATTCGGTTAGGGAACGGTTGAAAATTAAAGATAGAGGTAAGGTTAAATTGTGCGCACATCTTTTTATGAGGATTGGGGGTATTTCATCAGGACCAGCACCTTTGTGGATGTCAATTTCTTTAAGGTGCTTTAATACCATTTCTTGTATCACCTCAATACTATTTATTCTAAGTGGCAACGCGAATGGAAGAACGCTATTCACGCATATAGAGACGAATAATTATTCGATAATGGCACCGGACAGACCGACACACTACTCGAAGATAGCGAAATATCCCAGGCCGCTGGATATTGCACTCGTAAAAAACGTCTACACGATCTCGGCAATACGCACGCTCGACGAACTGTTGTCCGACCATCTACCGGTGAGCTTCACTGTAGGAGGAACAACTGCGAGAACAGAAAGGAAACAACCAAACTACAAAGACGCTGATTCGACCGGATTTAAATCGGAAATTAATGAACAGATTTACCTGACCTCGAGTACGTTTCAAACAAGAGAAGAAATCGACGCGGCCACGCGCACTCTCACAAAGGATAGGTACATTTCACTTCCCGAAGACGCTCTAAATCTCATCAAAGAAAAAAATCGACTGCGAAGGATCTATCAGCGGATGCGAGATGGATATGCAAAAACCGCCTATACCACTGTCGAGCGAGAAATCAAGCGACAAATCTCGGAGCTGAAATGCCTACAATGGACTAAGAAAGTCGAATTGCTGACTCCACGAGATAATTCCATATGGAAAATGGCGAAAGCTCTGAGACATTAAGGCAACGCGATCCCTCCGCTCACGAAAATAGACGGCTCAGGCATAATCCATCAAAATGACCGCCCGTTTCTGCGCAGTCAAGTATTTTTTCAGATATTTTGGGACTCCCGACCAAAGGTGTCTGCCAAATTCTACAGTGGGGCGCACTTGCGATTTGTACAGGGTTACCAGTTGTGTACTATTAAAGTATCTGCGGGCTCTGTACAATACGCCCAGCTTCTGAGAGGCTAACTTTACTCGGGCTTCGATAGAGCCCTCATACCTGAGCTGGTCACTTAAGGTTACACCAAGCATATCAATGGAGGGCTTGTTGGGAAGTTTTCTTCCATTAAAGGAAACTAGATTGTCATTTCGATCCCTTTTAGAGCTAATCAAATTAATAATCTGCTTCGGATCCCTCCGAGCCGTTGGGGTTTGTGTGCCCTTGTCAAACAAAAGCAATCATGGACTGTACTGTAATCCGCGTAACAGTGGTTTGGTACACATGTCAAGAGGTCATTTATATGCAACATTGTAAACTTGTTGACAAGTTCTCAGTGTCAAACCCGGTCAAAGGCCTTATAAATGTAGTGAGACCGTTTGAATCTCACCATAACGTTCCAGGCACCGCCCCCAAACATGCGTCACATATCCGTACTGGCGGTCGTTAATGATTTTGTTCGTCTCGAGGTATGTGAGCAGTTTGTCGTTGATCACACGTTCCATCACCTTGGACAGAACTGATGTGATCGCTATGGGGCCGTATATAGCTAGATTGGAGCGCTCACCTTCTTCGAGGTACACAGGATGAATGACCCCTTTTTTCCAACCACAAGGCACAGAGCCACATTTTAGGGACAATTTAAAGAGCTTTGTCAAAACTGGAGCAATTTCTGCGGCACACCTCTGCAATACCAGGGCAGGTATTCCGTCAGGCCCACTAGCTTTATTACCATTGAGCCCCCGTAAGACAAGGAGTACATCCCGATTTTTCATATAGAAGCGGCAGTGAGGAACCGATGGCGGGATGGCACCCCAATCATCTAGGGCCGAGTTTTCCGCAAAAATTTTCCCTAAAAGGTTGGTCTTTTTGGTAGCAGTGTTTGCTAGTGAACCGTCGAGTCTGGTCAGAGTCGGCTGACTGGATTTGCAGGAATTGCGACCTATGGAGCCCGCTAGCCACCAGAGCGCTCTGCTGCCATGCGGGCAGGCAGCTAGCTTTTTGTTGATCTCTAGGTCGTACTCAAATTTTGACATATTGATGATTCTCTTACTTTCCTTTGCCAATTTGTTATGTTCTGATCTGTTTTCTGACGTTAGAGATGTGTTGTAGGCTCGGTAAGCCGCGTTTTTTCGTCGAACTGCTTCGGAGCATTGTCGACTGAACCACGGCTTTGAGCCTGCACCAGTTTCCTTAACAGTTGATTGAATGAAGCCATCCATCGCAGATATGATGACTTCACCAATTTCCTGGGCACATCTGGGCGGATTCAAAGTCTGAAAACAGACGGCTGACCATGGGAAAGCATTAAAATGCGCCCGCAGACCGAACCAATCTGCTGATCTATAGTGCCACATTTTTCTCTTCAGCCTCCTGATTGGCGATCTGAAGTTAATAGGCATTGATGTCGTCACCAGGCAATGGTCGGACGATCCTAAAGGCGCTGCGACATCAATCCCATAACCAAGTGGCTCGGTAGTTAAAAATATGTCTAACAGATTGGAATGGTGAATCGGGACATCAGGAATCAGTTGAACCAGTTGCTCCAACCCATGGCAAAGGGCAAAGAATTCCGCCAGTCGGCCACCCGAGTTCGTTAAACATTCAACCATTGTTCATTATGAACATTGAATTTCCCCAGAATAACAAACTCGGCCGAAGGGTAGCGGGGTAAGAGGTCATCGATAGTTTCGCTCAAATGTTTAAATAGCTCGGATGAGTCATATTCGCTGAGGTTTGGTGAGCGGTATAAACACGAAAATTATAATATAAATGAAAAATATAAACAATTTACTACAGAAATGTAAAAAAACTACCACTCACTAGTTTTCTTTCTACTTCATTCATTATGGCTCTTCCATATGTTCATCGGCTAGTCTTTTTTAGTCCAGTTCTTATCTATGTATATAAAAATCAATGTAGAAATAAATTCTGAAAAGCTGTGCCTACCCCTAGAAAAATTAACTATAAAAAGAAAAATAAAAAAATGTTATAGATTTCTTATCAAAATGTATTTTTCCAAAAATTTGTGATTTTTTATATTTTGTTACTAAAAATTGTTCCCAATTAACATATTTATACTTTTTCGTTGTTATCTGCCTTATTACAACACGTTTAACTACTTCAATCTAATTATTTGGGGGACATATTTTTAGTTTTCAACATTATCGCTAGGTTAAAGGCTAATATGAAAAAAAATGAATTTATTTATTTAATTTCATTAAATTTAAATATGACAACAAAAACATTAGCCACTCATCTCCCTAGGACAGTTCTGTGTTGAGATGAGCGGCTTTACAATTTAATAATGATCAGTAAATACTAATAAGTAAATAATAATACATGAATAAAGAGTAGTACATATTAATAAGCAAATGATAGTAAATATTTATATGTAAATAATAGTAAATATTAATAAGTAAATATTAGTAGTAGATAAAATTAAATTTTAGATTATAACTGTTATATAATAATAATAGGTAAATAATAATAATAAGTAAATATTAATAAGCATATAATAATACACATTAAATATTAAGTAAATATAATGATAAAAATAGGTAAATAATATTTAAATAAAAATAAAAATAGGTAAATAGTAATATGTAAATAAAAATAAAAATTATGTAAATAGTATTAAGTAAATAATAAAATGTATGTAAAAAATTTGAATTATAAGTAAATAGTAATATGTAGTAATCAGAAAGTAATAAGAAGTAAATAGTAGTAAGTAAGTAATAATAAGTAGATCATAATGATAATAATGATAATATCGAGCGTACATAAGGTTTCAACATTGATTACAACATAAGGGATAACATGGATAAAGCGAAATCACCACTCTCAGCTAACATAGACTTTTTGATTACTTTTTAAATAAATTTAGCATATCTATAGTTTTAATGTTGTCACTGAGCCTATTATATAACAAAGGAGCTTTACAAGAAAAACTCCTTTGTCCAAATGATGTTCTGTTATTTGCCGGCTGATACATTAGAGAAGAACCCATTCTAGTATTGCGCACTTGTTGTGATCTTATAGCAGTATCAAAATGATGTATTGTATTAAATCACAAGTCACTTTGTTTTTAATCCACTCTTTATTTTATTTTTTTATTTGTCGACTAGTTTCGATTCTGCCGAATCGTCTTCAGGACATAGAACATACTAATTAAATAACAAGAGTGTGCAGTATATATAGGGTGAAAATGGGGAAAGAGAGAAACAATATTAAGAGGGAGACAATAATATAACAATAAAAATAAAAATAAAAACCTACAATACCGTATCAATATTGTAAAAAAATTTACACAGAGCTTGTATTATGTACAATTGCCTTACTGTCATAATTTTACTTTCACTGTATAATCGGTGTGATGGACATAGAAAACATTTCTTGTACATTATTTTTTAAATTAATTTTTGAGCAACATTTAGGGACTCTAGTGTAGTCTTGTAACATGAACCCCAACATACAACATTATATGAAAGAAGAGATTGAAGAAGAGCATAATATACAGTTTTTAGTGTAACTTTGTACAATATATTTCTTAGGGTCTTGATGATATAGGCTAGTTTTCTTATTTTGTTTGTTAATACAGTAATATGATCGTCCCATTTTAAATATTTATTAATAATTAAGCCAAGATATTTTATATTGTCTACTCTTTCCAACGATTGGCAATTGCACTCGTGTACACAACAATGCATTGTTAAGGAACGGTTTACAGAGGGTTAACTTACGGAAGAAATGCTAAAAGTAATATATTTAGTTTTTTGTGTGTTTAAAGTTAAAAGGTTTTAATCAAGCCACTTTTTAACAGTCTTTAATCCCGACTCACACTTAGCATAAGTTTCTTCCCAAGTATCACCAGTAAACACCAAAACAGTATCTTCTGCAAATGCAACTGCAGAACCGAAGAATGATAATTTGCAAAGGTCATTAATATATAATAAAAACAAAATTGGACCTAGAACACTACCCTGAGGAACACCATATACAATTGATTTATTTGAACTAATACGATCATTAATCATTACTCTCTGTGTTCTATTCCCAAGATAAGTTCTGAACCAATCTAGTGCTTTATTAGCAACACCCGTTGCATTAATTTTTTTAAGCAGTAAACCATGGGATACGGTATCAAAGGTCTTAGACAAGTCTAGAAAGACAGGCATTGCTTTGTTGCCAGCATCTAGAACTTCTACGACTGTGGTGATCACTTTTAAAGCTGCATCACTTGTTCCATACTCTCTTTGAAGCCAAATTGATTAATTGAGAGAATTTCATGTTTTTTTTATATAAGTCATCAATCTAATTTTAGCTAATTTCTCTATTATTTTTTATAAAGTGTTAAGTAGTGAGATAGGTCGATAGTTATTAACATTTATGTTATCCCCTCCTTTAAATACAGGTATAACTTTAGCATTTTTGCAGTGATTAGGAAATGAGACTTTCTCAAAGCTATCATTTGCAATGTGTGAAATAGGTATGGCTAATTCGGAACAATTTTGCTTGTAGACCATTGCACTTATACTGTCATTTCCGCTTGAAAAACCTGATTTACGCTCATTAATCACCTTTTGAACTTCCTTACAAATCGTTGGGTTAAATTCAAAACAGGCGTTTTGTTATGAATGTGTTGGATTACAATTTTCGATTAAACATTCTTCACTGGTATTATTTGAACTGCATAAAAGATTAGCAAAATTTTGACCTACATCACTAAAAAACTCATGGGTAGTAATGAGAGTTGGATTATCATTTATAGATACAATCTTATTTTTAACATTTAGTCTATTTATGGAAACTGGTTCTTTAATTAAATAATCTTTTTTCATAGTTTTATCAATTGACTAGCCTTCACTCAGGAAAACATTCGAAAGTATTCTGGGATGTTCCCCATTGATGTTCTCGATTTCCTATTCCCGAACATTCCACAACATTCCAGAATGTTAATGGATGTCCTGGAATGTTATGGAATGCTCTCGAATGCTTCTTTTATAATATATATTGATTAAAATTAAGATTATTGAACCTTTTAGAACTTTCCAGAACCTTCTAGGCTCACCGCCACACTCCACTACTCATTTCTGAAAGCTTCTAGAACTTTCTCCTTCCATAACTTCCTTGAGGATTAACGAACCATTTAGAAAATTCTGGAACCTTCTTGGCTCATCAATATACTCCTTCCAGAACTTTCTACAGCTTTATCGAAACTTCTACAACTTTCTGGAAGACTGTGTTTGAAATTTCTAGAGGGAAAATTTCCAGCCCTTATATATTTAAAAGCACGCCCTTAAATTTGTTATTCAATTTTACATAATAATTTTTTTGTTAATATTTTATATTAATTACTTACCTACTTTAATCAATTTTCGTTTATGTTTATAATTTGTCTATTCTTACATTATTGTGTTCGATGTTTATCATTTGTTTATAATTGACACTATTATTTTATAGTAATCTGTATGTACTGATGAGAAAAGCATCGCTTTCGAAACATGTTGATGTGTATATATTAATAAAGTGGTGATTAAAAAGTAATTCTTAATATATTTAATATTTATACTAGTTATCGTTCATTGGAATGTTTGTATTTTAATAGTTACAGATCATAATTCATATATCTACGTCGATAGACAGGAAAGACGAGGTTTAATAGCTACAGATCATAATTCATATATCTACGTCGATAGACAGGGAATATGAAAGAGGTTTTAAGTTGCTCGCAATGAAGTTATTCACATATTAATAATGATGCCACAAAGTGATTACCAATCTTTCGAAGAAATTATTTAAAAAATTCTTCATGAAAATTGTTACATAACGCAAATATCCCATAAATACTAGCCGCTCGTTAGATTAGCACCCCTAGCGACAAAATAAACACCACTCGCACTCGAGTTCCGGTTCCCCCACGCTCGCTGCACTCCACCATTCTCTCCGTGGACTTGGTCTTGACAACATCCTCCCCGAGGTGCACCATTCACCGTGGACCTGACCATGGATTACTACCCGGACACACGATAGACGTTCGACTTCACCATGTCCGAGCCACATTATCCCCAACCGTGAGCTGTATCTTGCTTATTCCCCTTTCTTTGTGTTGTAATTCTATTTCAAGTCACATTTAAGTATGCACGTTCGAAGAGAACTTTCCAGAGAGAATCAGAGAGATTACCCGTAACATTATTTGTAATATTTAGGTTAGCCTGTTCCCCTTGTGTAATCTTACTATGTCTGTGTCCTTTTTCGAGTAAACTTCTGAGTTTTGAAAGTATCTGAGTGTTTTAATTGATAAAGTCTCGAGTCACAATCCCCAATTATAAGACCGCCTGTCGATTCACGATCCTGAAGAAGAGTTCCGAGGCCTGCCGATTGCGAGCTAGTCGTAGGTCCCGAGTTCCCTGGAAGAAACCGATCTCAGGGTATACACACACACACATACACACACACACACACACACACACTGTCTCACTCAAATTCACCTTCCTAACCTCCCTCCTCACCTTCTCCCGCATTCCCGCGTTCCCCGCTCAAATCCAATGTATTACACTTGTCATGGTATTAAGACCGTCTGTCTTTATAATGTTAACAAAATATAGGTTTTTTTCTTTTCTTTTAAATGGATTCCAAATATTATTAAAATGATCGGACTTTCTCAGTGAATATGGGATAAACGAAAAATCTTCTCCTTGGGAAAGTTGTTGGATATACTCCTTATTCAACGTTAATTAAAAAAAAAAAAATGATGCCATAATTGAATATGTAAAGAATAAAATAAAAATTGGAGTATGTTATGTAACAAAGTTCACTACAATTTAATAGGAGAATCTAGTCGTTTGAAAAATACATCTCGCCGCTCGTGGTTAGTTTCGCGCTCCGACACCAGCGGCGCAACATCCGCCCGCCAACACTCGAGCCCACCCGCGGAGCGGCCGTTGGCGGCTATTCTTACGAGACCGGCTATACAATAGAGAGGTGCGTACAACGTGCCCTTGGGCATCTTGCCTCCCATGCATTTTGCACATTTTAAACTCATTGTCTTTGCATAAACCTAATTAGTAAAGTCAGTGATGAGTTCATTAACTTCCTGTGAGTCACAGGATGCTGTCTGTGTGGGACCTTGCGTTCCTCGGCATCCTCTTTTGCGATGGAGCCGCGTGCTGACAGATAGCGATCGACCTATGTAAGCTGTGACAATTTCCTCTTTATATGTGCTGTAAATCACTGTTTAAAGTAACCCGATTTTAATGGTACGGGAGAGAGAGGATTCTAGATTAATAGATAGGGTGTGTGTTGCTAATTGTTTGTATATGCTTCCCCATGTGTAACCACTGTGATTGCCTTCTCATAAAATAAACCCTGTCTAGAAAGCTTGCATCTTTACTTTGGTAGTTGAGTACCCTTTTCCACTGAGCCCGGCATGAGGCTGTTGCCGACTAACAACTGCAGAAGAAGGGTTACCTGTTCTAACCGCTGAGCTATCCAGGTAAGCTTGGAGTCAGGTGCCCTTCGCCCGGCCTCCAGGTGAGTTTAACCTAACCAGCTACTTTTACACTGTCGCCCAAATGTGTTTTAACTGCCTTATATTACACTGACGGCCAACTTGGGGCCTTCTATTACACTGATGATCCATCGTGGGGCCTGTATTTTTACAAGTAAAAGAACAATTGTAAATGCCAAATGTCTTAAGTATATTTGGAAAGGAATCAACTATATTAGGAATTCTTAGATCACCTTCGTCTAACAATTTTCTATCATTTTATTCATATCAGGAATTTATTGAATACTAAATACTAAAAGAAAGAAAAAATCTGATTCTCATTGGAGATTTAAACATAAATATTTTGTAAAACGGTCATTCCCCTGTATTAATTCCAGAAATAGGCCTTATACCTGAGACTTATGTAAGATGTTTCTACGCTGCCATGATAAATCAGCAGTTAGGATCTACCAGAAATAGTATCACGTAGGACGTAGGGATGTTTTCTTTTATGGTTTAACTTTATTTTCATGCAAAACGTAATCAGTTGAATTGGCATTTACTTACTGAACTACTATTTGCCGAGTCAGCAAATTAGATTTATTTCCACTTAAAATTTAATCTATGAAAGTTATTATTACCTAGGTACAAAGTTCGCCGACACTTTGATTTATTTTATTCGACATTGCGGGAAAGCTTCGTTAATTATATTTTTTCCTGCAAAATAAGAAAATATTGTCATCATACAATTTAACTTGTGCAGCGGGTACACTCAAGGGATATTGAAAAGTATGGTTGTATTTGAATATAAGGCCAAATGATTTTTTGGTTATGAATAAGTAGAGATCTTTTTTCGATTTTTTTTTAAATTTTAAGATAATTAGAAACTGGATTTTTTCTGATTTCGAAACGATTGATGAAACTCCATCTGAAATATTAATTTCCGTTAAAACGTAAATAATTAATGTTGTGTAGTCGCGTTACTGAAATACGAAAGTAACTTTTCGCACCTAACAAGTTTCTAATGAAATTTACCCACCTATTAAATCTAAAATGTAATTTGTTCACAGGAAGTTGTTTCTCTGGGGTAATTAAAAAAAGATTTAGAAAATGTTTGAAAAAGATTTTAAGGCAATTTTTTTAACTTAGAAAATGATAAAATATTAAATTAAAATATGTGATATGGGTACGTGAACCGGAGACTCAACAGAACATAACCTAACCTAACCTAACCCAACCGGAGACCTAACCTTTCTTTTTTAAAATTTAATATTTGTTGATATTTTGATATTTTTATTTTTATAATTTTTATATATTTGTAATATTGATATTTTTATGATATTATATAATATAATATTGATATTTTTATAATATTGAAATTTTTGTGATATTTATATTTTCATAATATTATTTAAATAGGTATTATGAGAAATTGGACTCTAGTATCTCTATAACAAAACTGTCATGCTGTTTTAATATTAAATTTTTATTTTTTCCAAATTATCTAGATTGATCACAACATACATGCACCTATATTGTTCTAAATTTGTGCTGCGTTTGTGTATGGTGAATGTTATTTTAATATTTTATTTGTTGTATTATATAATTATATAATATTGTTGAATCAAGGGACCCTCGGAGCGGTCGGACGCGTCTTAGAAGGTCCCGTTTATTTTCGTTAATTCCGAGGGATATCCAATACATTTCTCCCTTAAAAGTGTGACTAAATAGTTATAAACGTGTTTAGGCTTAGTGAATTAAATCAAAATATTTTTACGATAACTAGTGTGGACTTTTAAATATTGAGTTTAGTGAATTTGCTTTAGTTTGATAATACGTTTGCTGGATGCAGCTCAACAAGCCGAAATCAACCATATCGAACATTGGCCACATGTGCGGAACTGCACGCTCGGGTGAAACCTCCACCTTCCCGCTGCCCTTCTGCTGCCCCTCTACCCTTCTACTGCCCCTCTGCCCCCTGCTGCCTCTGCCGCTGCATAGCTAAGATGACCGTGGACATGTGCAAAATATGTTCACCTCGACGTTGACACACCCGCACCCCGCGCACCCCGCTGCACCCGCCGACCCTTTCACCTATAAGCTGGACGGATGACAGGGGACCTATGGTATATGACAGATAATAACAATAATAAGAACAATGACTATGTTACGCATAATAATAATGAGTGGTGTAATAAGTAATGTGATGATGAAACAGTGATAATTGTGTAGAAGTTTTAGTTATTAGACAGTTTGTGGCCGTAGGATTCTGTTTAATATTACTTTTTTGTTGTTGTTTATGTTTTAGCACTAGTTAAGTAATTGTTTACATATGTAGGTTTGTGTGTGTGTTTTATGATAGGATATGTTAAGGTTAAAGATAAGTATAAGATGAGATAAGATATAATGTAAGATAAGTATTATTATAATATTATTATATGGTATTATTATAGTATTATTATCATTAAGTATTATTGTTATATTACACTAGTTAAGCAATTGTTTACATATGTAGGTTTGTGTGTGTGTTTTATGATAGGATATGTTAAGGTTAAGATAAGTATAATATAAGATAAGATATAATATAAGATAAGTATCATTATATGTTAAGGATAAGATAAGTTATGAGATGTATGTTAAGGTATGATATGTTAAGTTTATTAAATGATATGGATTATTATATTAAGTTATAAGTTAGATAAGGAATATTATACCATGCCGTTATATGTTAAGTTATAAGCTAGATTGTAGTATGTTATGGTAAGCTACAAGTTAGATAAGCTGTGTTTTATTGTGCTATGTTATTTTAAGTTTAGTTATGGGTAGTTAAGTAGTCCGTGGAAGGGAATGGCCGACCCAGACGACGTTGAGGCTCGCTATCCATCACACCGCCAACCCTTCGTTAGCGCGAAGAGGAGGAAGGAACGTGAACAATGTCGAATTGGCACGTGGAATATCAGAGGAGGAATGGGAAGAAAGATGAATGAACTATGTGATACGATGGGAAGGAAAAGTCTCTATGTACTCTGTATAACAGATAGTATGAAAAAGGCGAGCAGTACGATGCAGCATAATGACACGCTCGTCATCTGGTCTGGGAGACCAGATACAGACAGGGCTTGTCAAGGTGTTGCAACGTTACTGTCTCCTAGAATGGTGGAATGTATGTTGCAATATGAATGTGTAAGTCCGAGAATAATGTGGATCCGATTCAAAATCGGGTTGACAAGAGTGTTTTTAGTTATATGCTATGCTCCTGTCAACTCTGAAAGCGATGAAGTGAAAGATGATTTTTGGACTGGTGTGAGCGATGTGATGAGATTAACAAATATGAATGAAAGGATTATAATGGCAGGGGATTTGAATAGGTGGGTGGGTATTAGAAGGGATGGTTTTGAATCAGCTTTAGGTTTATTTGGGAATAAAAGAACGAATGACAATGGAAACAGAATGCTTGAAGTATGTTTAGAGTGGAACCTATTTGTATCAAATACCTTTTTCAATCATAAAGGTATCCATCAATATACGTGGGAAAGAGGAAAAGAAACCGACCGTTTCCTGGTTGTGTCGAGAGTAAACCTCTTACGCGGCTGGCGCTCTAAAGTGAAAACGGTGTCGACCCCAACTAGAGTCAAAATAGAAAAACTACAAAACGATAATGTAAGAAGTAAGTATGAAGATTGTGTAGAGATGAGACTGAATGATAAGGTAATGGACGGTCTAAGCATAGACGAAACATGGGACAACATAAAAGTGAGCCTCTGTGAATCTGCTAGAGAGGTATGTGGAATAAGTACGCAAGGTAGAAAAAAAGGTGATGCATGGTGGGATGATGAGATTAAAGCACTGGTCTCAGAGAAGAAGAAAGCGTGGTTATTTCTGATAGCAACTGGCAGTGCTTCTAGCGAAGAGAGGGATAGAGCGAAAGAAGTGTACAAGGGATGCAAGAAAAGAATACGTGATGGAGTGAAAGAACGAAAGAAACGCCTGGAAGAGGAAGAGGGGATCAAAATGACAAACCTCTTCCAAGAAAATATTAAACTATTTTGGAAGGAGGTCAAAAGGTCACGGAATGGTCCAGAAAGTGGATTTGTGAAAGTGATAAAATCGAAAGAGGGAAAAATGTTGACGAATGAGAAAGAAATAAAAGAGAGATGGATGAAATACTTTGAAGAGGTCTTCGAAAGCAATCTGAGTGATAGAGATTCCAGTGGCGAGTCAGGTATGAATGACGATGGGGTGAATGTTCCCAAAATTAGCAAGGATGAAATTAAAAGATCAATTAGATGTATGAAGAATGGTAAGGTTGTTGGTTTCGACAAAATTGCTGCTGAATACTTTAAAGGAAATAGCCGTATAATTCTCACATGGTTATGCAAACTTTTTAACCAGTGTCTAGAGGAGGGTTACACCCCATTAGATTGGAGAAGGGCTGTGATCATGCCTCTATATACAAAGGTAAAGGGTCACACATGGAATGTGGAAATCACAGGGCTATTAGCCTGCTAAGTTCAGTTGGAAAGCTGTATGGTAGGATATTGATTGAAAGGGTACAAATGAAAACAAAGGATAAAATATGGGACGTGCAAGACGCATTTATGAGTGGAAGGGGTGCATGGATCAGATTTTCTCGTTGCGTATGCTCACAGAGAAGTTTCTGGCAAAAAAACAGAAACTTTTCTGTGCTTTTGTAGATCTACAAAAAGCATACGACAGAGTTGACAGAAAAAAGTTATGGAAGGTATTGTCTAAGTATGGTGTGAATACAAATCTTATACAGGCAATCGCATCTCTGTACGAGGGAAGCGTTGCATGTGTTAGGGCAAACGGTGATTTTACAGGGTGGTTTGACATCACAAAAGGTGTTAAGCAAGGCTGCGTAATGTCACCGTGGTTATTCAATCTATAGATGGATAATTGTATGGAAGAATTGAAAGAGGTGGGCCTGAGCGCGAAAATGAGTAGTCTGCAAGTATGTTGTCTGTTGTATGCTGATGATGCGGTGCTGATTGCTAACAGTATGGATGATCTACAGTCCCTCGTATCTAGGATGAACGAAGTATGTATGAAGAATGAACTAATGATGAATGTAAATAAGTCCAAAGTCATTGTGTTTGAAAGAGAGAGTACGAAAACAGTATGCAATATAGTTGTGAATGATGAATACTTGGAGCAGGTTGATGAGTTTGTGTATTTGGGAAGTATGTTTACGAGAGATGGAAAGACTGATAGGGATATTGAAAGAAGGGTGAATGCAGGAAACTCCTTTAATGGAGGACTGAACGCAGTTGGCGCAAACAAAAAGTTGTCCAAGGAAGCGAAGCTAGCAGTCCACAATGGAGTGCTGATACCAACCTTGATGTATGGCATTGAGGCATGGAACTGGCAGAGGAAGGATGAAAGTCGACTGAATGCTGTAGAAATGAGATCTCTGAGACGAATGTGTGGTAAAACCATGTATGATCGAGTGAAAAATGTTGAGATTCGTAAAGAATGCAAGGCTGATGTAAGCGTAGTGAGCAAGATTAAGAAAGGGACGCTTAGATGGTTTGGGCATGTGAGAGCGAATGAACGAAGAAAGGAGTGTAAGGAGAATATATGACGCGAATGTGACTGGAAGAAGAGCCCGGGGACGCCCGAGGAAGACATGGCACGATCAAGTGAATCAAATACTCGAGTCGGGCCATGTCAGAAGTCGGAATAACAGGAGAGAATGTATGAGGCGTTGTATGAATGTGAATGAAGCAAAAAGTGTATGCCAAGATCGAGTTGTTTGGCGGTCCGTCCTCTCTGCCTACCCCTGCGGGGAAACGGCGTGATGGTTAGTTAGTTAGTTGTTGAACTAAACTCCTGCTGACAAGCTACTTGCAGTGGTTTAGCGAGTACAAGTTCGTACTGTATTATTCAATAAAAAAAAAAATTAAAAACTTAACCTAACCTAACCCAACCGGAGGCCAGGAATGAGGCCCCACGGAGATGGTTTTCCATAGCCGGGTGTTATATCAATCTTACATAATTTGTTAAATTAATAATAATGACTTTCATTATAACCATTGTATTTAATACGTATATATCTACATGTTTCAGTAGCGAAGCTCCCCTCTTCAGGAAACACAATTTATCTAAGTAAAAATACAATACTACTTTACATTCATAAATACAAAAAAAAAAAAAAAATAACTATAATCAGACATATTAGAAACACTAGATCTTAGAATGAAAAACACATACAACAAGGAACCACAAACACAATATTTGGACAAAAAAACTTCTTATACTATGGTACTAAACTGTAAAACAAAATCCCACTATCCTTTAAAATTCACAACTACCAAAATAAATTTAAGAACCAAATAAAACACTGGATACGTTACATAGAGAGATCTGAAATAGAAAATATTAACACCAAATACAGACTTACACCGAAACCACTCAACATCTCACTTTAGAATTACTTTTTTTTTTTTCATCAAGCACATCAATTTAATATTTTCTAAATGAAATCTTCAGCACTGGAAATCCCAGTGAGGATATTATTATTTGTTAGTTTATTATAAAAAAGAAAATAATGAAACATTATTATTATTATTCTATTATTAAACCACTCTGTAAAACCAGCGTTCACTCCAGCACATGCAACGCTTCCCTCGCAGAGACGCGATTGCGTGTATGAGATTCGCACGTACTCCGTATTTGGATAACACCTTTCATCCCTTCTATCAACTCGGTTCAATATGTTTTTGTAGATCGACAAAAGCAAAGAAGAAACAATGATAAAAATAATATCTCCGGACCCTGAGAGAGACTTTCCATTCATCACTAATGATTTAGTCTGACGGCGGGTGGCAGAGGTTGGGGTGGATGTCGGGGGATGGGGATAGGCGGAAAACCACCCACAAATGACAAAATGATGAAAATGTATTGATTTGGCGAGATTGGGGTTATAAGTAATATTTCAATAGCTCCATTGTCCACGTCGGGACTTGTTGATACATCTCTTGGCCGCGTATTGGTATCCTCGGGAGCCGCGCAATATCCATCTCCGTAGAATCCTTTCATTTCCTTTTTCGTTCTTCTCGGAAACCTTTTGTTGCGTTGAGACTTACATCAAAAGACTATCTCTTCATGGGAAAGTTTAGCTGCAAGATTCATATCAACGATGAATATAACCTTAATAAAAAAAAACTTTCGGGAATTATAAACTTCATTGTCCAGTAAAATTATATTTTCGCGTGAAAACTGAAATCGAGGTTTATGAATTTTATTTTATTAATCAATATATCAACTTTTGCAAATTACTACACAAGGTCCATAACCAAAATTTTCCGCAAATAATGATGGTAGGTAGCAGTGACGCAGTCAATGAAGGAAATCTGTGTCTACACTAAAAAAAACTTATGATTAGAATAAATTGTAAACATTTTTTTAAAAGCTATAAATTTTTAGTCAAATATTTTTTGACGAATTTAGTAAGAAATTTTTACTCTCATCTATTCTTTGACTACAAGCATTAGGGGAAGATGATAATAAAATAGAAGTTTTCAAATATTCAAGGCATAATTCAAACCCGAACTTGAAAAACTATCCACAATCTCCATTTGGTCATAAAACAGTGGCACCAACGAGATGCCAAATAGTTTTTCATTCCCCACGACAAATTTTCACTAAAACTTGCTGTACGTACAAAGCTTTATACCATATAGAGATAACAAGGCATACATTTGCAGATTTTCAAAGTACTAGCACACACATGATAGAAGAAGACAATTATTCTGGTTTAAACAACATCGCTTCTCACGTGGAAATGCATGGAGTTAGGGCGAGAAAAGGGCGATTACTCGTATGTTGAAATTGAACAAACCATGAACGTTTCTATATTAGAAAAGCGTAGGAAAGACTTTGATCGTATTTGCATTTTAAAAATAATCTATTGTATTATTGACTCACCTTCTTTTTTGCAACTCAATGAAGTTTAACATTCCCTTTCCGTAGACTCAGAAACAATGAATTGGTTTTCCTCAATAAACACTACTAATTAAGGGTGTCATTCTTAAGAATGTCGAGATTTGTTAACTCAAGCCAGGCCTTGAAATTTTTGTTACCTCTCTGAATGATTTTTGTAGGACTTTACTAAATTAGAACTCGAAAACTCGTCTAAAATCATGGACTCTACTAAAACCATGTTAAGGTTTGACTTGAATGTTCTCTCAAATAAGTTCCGTGGTTGAAGTTCTCATGTTCAACAAACTCGGCTGGCCGAAAGGCAGAATTCTTTGCCCTTTGCCTTTATCTTTTTAATTTCTGTTGTTTTTTCGGTTTCGTGGTTCATTTGGGATGTGTTAATATTATCTCTTATAAATAAAAATCAGGTAGGTATATCCGAGATTCTTTCCAGATTACAATTGAGTTCTGGATGAAACTTTGCAATCATCATAAGAATAGCAGACAATAATATGGGATTTATAAAAATGGAGAATAATATTAACAAATCTTGAACATGAAGTATGATATCGGTGTAAATGGCGTAAATTGAACTGGTCTCATTAGCTAAGTTGGTTATGCGGTTACCTCGGATAAGTAGAGGTCGTGGGTTCGAGTCCCAGATGCGACTGACATCTTTTTAATTTCTGTTGTTTTTTCGGTGTCGTGGTTCATTTGGGGTGTGTTCATATTATCTTCTTCAATGATTAAAATATTACAATGAGGTTTACAAACTTCAATAAGTTATAAAAAATAAAATAAAATAAGGTAAAATAGAATATTTCTAAACATGTATGTCACCTTCATGCGTAATTTTCCTTCCGCGGATTGTTAACACCTCTTTTTTACTTTCGCAATTGATATTCACATTAACCTCAAACAAAAAATCATTGATTTTACTGAAATAACTTTAAGTCGATTGCTAAGAATTCCCTTGGATTTCACCTTCCCTCGTCCCTTCTTTTCTGACTAACCTTGATTCTCCAAGAAATGTGTGATTTACGCAAATGGCTCAAGTGTTCACTAGTGCCAATTGTTTACCTCTAAAAGTTAAAAAAAAACAGAGGTAAGAGCTCGCGGAACTCACTCGTAATATTAGATATTACTAATTACAGAACAAGTGCCTCCAGGCAGTTCGTTTCTCGTTGGATTTTAAAGAGTATTAACGTCTCATTTAACATAGACGAAGTGCTTGTTTTAAGATTTTGCTCACAACGAGATGTATTTCTAATGTCAACGAGCACAGCATAAACGTTGCCTTCAAATAGGCGCCCTTCACACACGACACACGACACACGACACACGACACACGACACACGACACACGACACACGACACACGACACACGACATACGACACACGACACACGACACACGACACACGACACACGACACACGACACACGACACACGACACACGACACACGACACACGACACACGACACACGACACACGACACACGACACACGACACACGACACACGACACACGACACACGACACACGACACACGACACACTACACACGACACACGACACACGACACACGACACACGACACACGACACACGACACACGACACACGACACACGACACACGACACACGACACACGACACACGACACATAACACACGAAAATAAACCCTTGACTTTTTGCAATAACGGGCGGTCAGTTTGATAGATTCGCCATCTTAACAAAGAGATTGCAATCTTTAGAGCACAGACGTTAGGTGGGAATGCTGTCCTTATTCTACCGGTATGTTAATGGAAGATGCTATGAGGAACTAGCGTCATTGATCCCTTCGGCACCGGTACATAGTCGGGAAACACGCCAAACGCACGCCCAACATTTGCACATGGTTGGCATTTGTTACATGAGAACGGATCGCTTCTACGACTGGTTCTTGTGTTCAACAGCTTGGGAGTGGAATGATCTGCCGGCTTCTGCGTTTCTACATTCTACAACACGGGTTTCTTTAAGACCCAAGTTCACTCCTACCTATCCTCTAAAAGTCCCTCCACACAGCATCCCCATAATATAGGCCTTGAGGGAAATTATTTCCTTCAGAGCCTCCTGTGTGGAGTTACCGTAAAACAACAGTACACACAATACACTGTAGACACTAAACTACAAACATAAACACCACTCTTTGGGATGGAAATACTCAAATACGTTTGTAATTTGTAGGTTTCTTGGAACGCTAAACAAACTTGAACCATTCATCTTACTTTCCGAATATTTCTCAGTATTTTGAACTTTTACGAGTAAATTCAGTTTGTATCGATAGTGACGTGGCATACCCACATACACATCTTCTGTCAAATTACTTACAAGATTTATCAACAAATTTCATAAATTATGAACTTTGTAAATAATATTTACGTAAAATCAGGTACTTAACTGAATCTACGCTTTACTATTAAAACCGTGTAAATAATCGAATTGTTCTTAATACAATTGGTTTAATTCAAGTTAACATTTCGGGGAAGACTGCTTAATACTGTAAATAGATAAACCGGAGACTTAATTATATAATACTATAAGTATATTATACCTATTAAAGGTGTACACGCCATGCGTGGAGGGAAATGCGATAATCAAATCATCATACTAATGTCTATTTTCAGAGTAGAATTCACAGAGATATAAAGTATTGTGGGTACCCTGAGACCGGGCCGAGACACAGTGATTCGATTCAAACGATCTAGCTAAACAAAATTCAAACTGGAGTTAACATTTTTATAAATTCGACTTTAACGAGGATCAACCTGCAACCCGGAATGGTGTATTACTATTTCCTTATATGGTTACGCGAAATAATATCAATGACTAAAGTCAAACTTTAAAATTAATAAGTTTCACAAGTAAGTTTCGTAATTAGAAACGAAAGAAGTTTAAATTTTTAATGGTGATCTTTCACCAGGGCGATACTGAGAGTAACTTTCACTATGGAACATGCCGCAAATATACTCTATATCATTTTTAATTAATTAATGCTAACTTAATGATTTGAACCAACCACCTCCAGATTTGCAGTTGAGTGCCGTACCCCTCAGCCACAGAGGCCGTTTGTTAAGATAGGGGAATCTATAAAACGGACAGCCCATTTCTGCACATAGTCCAGAGATTTCATAACGTATTTTGGGGGCTGCAGACCAAGGGGGACTGCTAAATAGAACAGATGCTGACCCTGCACGAGAGAGGAGCTTTTGTACAGGGTCAGAAGTTGAATTTGAAGTATCATTAAGTAAATTATAAACATACAAACATTGATTCAAGTAGGTTTTTAGGTAATCAAAAATTATCAAAAAACATTGAATAACAAATTTATATTGAAATTAAAAAAGAAAATATTTTTATTATAAATATTAATGTGAAAATAAATTCAAGAGACAGCTATTTAAAAAAATGGTATTATTAATTCGCTATTAACACATTTTTCTTATTTAATAAATAATCAAATATTTTTTAAGAAAATCTCTTGAATTTATTTTCATAATAAAATTAAAAATAAAAACAATTATTTTTTAAATTTCTATTTTAAATTTGTTATTCAATGTATCAAAATTATTTTTTATTGGCAATTTTGATTAATTACTTACTTTAATCAATTTTTTATTGGCATTTTTGATTAATTACTTACCTACTTTAATCAATTTTTTATTGGCATTTTTGATTAATTACTTACATACTTTAATCAATTTTTTTTGGCATTTTTGATTAATTACTTACCTACTTTAATCAATTATTGTTCATGTTAATAATTTATCTATTCTTAAATTATTGTGTTTTAATTTTTATCATTTGTATATACTCGAAATATTTTCTTAGTATTCATATATTCCCGATGATGACAGCATTGCTTTCGACATATGTATATTTATAAAGTGGCGTAAAAAAGATATATTTTTAAATTAATTAATTAATAATGACGCCAAAAAGTGAATACCAAGCGTTTGAAGAAATTATGTAATTTTTTTAAAAATTTATTATCACTATAAAAAGCTGTTTGGATAGTATTTGGGTTATTATTTGAAAACAGTGGTGACGGGTACGTACGAGTATTCATACTTCGTATTTTCATATTATATTCACTTTGTTTTTTACACCCTTTCTTACAATTTTCGACATTTTTAATGGATTGTAAAATTCATAATTTTTTAAAGTACAATACATTTAGAAAATATTTTTTTCAATTTAATGTTTTCATTTTCTTTTTGTACTTTTTTGTGATTGTTTATTTTTCTCTACAGTTTTATATATAAATGAACGAAAAAACATGTCTTTTAATTAATTGTAAGCATTAATAAAAAAATGAATAATCATGAATTAAGCCACGCGGGCGTGACGCGAATACGAGTACGAGTATACACGTCATTGCGAAAAAGTGGGCGCCCGCTGTATGTTACGTAATTAAAAAGGGTAATCCCTAGTTAATAGCCTAATAACAACAATATTAAATTTGATTTACATTAAATATTAAAAAAAAAAATGAGTTCATCAGCTCGCCAGATTTTGAGTGCACTCCCCCTTTATCTTCGGTTTCTTTAATAGAAAGATTCATTGAATATTGTTCTCAATAAGACGTTCTACATGGTGCTCAAATAAAGAAGGTCCTTAGAAAAACATAGTGCCAACTGTTTGGAATTAATAAATACAGAAGTTGTAATTTCTTCAAACGATTGGTTTTAACTTTATGGCGTCATTATTAATAAATGAATTAAATAATTATATTAATTGATAAACTAAAGTTCTTAAAAACTTAAGACAAGATTTTTGTGCATAGCGCAAAGGGTAACAATTATTTTTATAAACAATAATTATTAGCCTGAAACACTCATTCAAATTGAAAAAAAACATTTCCGAGCAAAGATAAATGTCGGTAGAATTTTAATTTTTAATTTTTAATTCTCAACGGTAGAGCATCTGACCGGACATCAGAAGGGTGCAGGTTCGAGTCCTGTCGGCGACATTTATCTTTGCTCGGAAAGGTTTTTTTCAATTTGGATGAGTGTTTCAGGCTAATAATTATTGTTTATAAAAATAAATAATTATACTTTGTATTCACCACTTTATAAATATACACAGATATCTAAATATTTCAAAAGCGATGCTTTCTTCATCAGTATTACTCCTGATGAAGAAAGCATCGTTTTCGAAGTATGTATATATCTTTATATTAATAAATTGTTGAATACAAAGTATATTATTTAATTCATTTAATATAGAAGTTCTTCATTGACGGGAAAGAGGAGGTGTTTTTGGACTTCGGATGCTTTAAACCTCTTTGACAATCATCAAATCCAGATAACAACCTTTTTATTAATATCTCAATAACGGCTCAATTTCTAAACTAATGATGGAAATAAATTTAGCATTTTTAGAATAAAGAAAATTAAAAAAAATAATGCAAACATATTTTTATATTAATTTAGTAATATATAATAATCTTATCTACTTTACGTTTATTTTCGTTACAATATACCAAATCAAGACAATTCTTTATTTTATAGGTTTATATGGATTCAAGTATTTTTTTGGTTGGTAGATTTATTTATTCATTCGAATTTACTTATTTGAAATAGTACATTATTTAACAATAAAATGTAAGAAAGCTTTAACTGCCCAACTGGGAACAAGTCCCGTTTTGGGACAGTTAAATTGACAAGTTTAGTTCATATTAAGTGCCATTATACAAACAATAGAAGAAAAAAGATAGTATTTACATAGTATGGTAATATAATACATCTAGAAAAAAGTATAATAATTATAAAGTAGTATAATAAGAATAGTACAAAAAAAAACTAAAATATTATGCATATGTGTTTGATAGGTACGGGTTGGTGCTATGAGGAAAAAAATTAGTTAAAAAATTGAGTACTAAAAATATAAAATATTGATAAGATTGAGTTATGTATCACTCAGATTTTTGAGCCGACAATGAAACTCAAGGATGCAGCCCGAAGAGGGTGCAGCAAATATTGAATATATTTTATTCAGTAAATACAAAAAGTAATTTCAGTAAATTGTTTATAACCAAATGTTTGTCTTTTTCCTTTCCTTGTTTCCTTGGTTAGGAATGAAGAGTATTTTTAAATAATTTTATGACACGCTTATAAAAAATAAAATAAGTTTATTTGTTGGTAAAGAGTCATGGAAGGTATCTAAGAAGAGTAATTTTTCATTGTGGGTATATATCATATTGCGATTGTGCGAGTAATTATTTGTTGGTAAAGAGTCATGGAAGGTATCTAAGAAGAGTAATTTTTCATTGTGGGTATATATCATATTGCGATTGCGCGAGTAATTATTTGTTGGTAAAGAGTCATGGAAGGTATCTAAGAAGAGTAATTTTTCATTGTGGGTATATATCATATTGCGATTGTGCAAGTAATTATTTTTGGTGAAGAGTCATGGAAGGTATCTAAGAAGAGTAATTTTTCATTGTGGGTATATATCATATTGCGATTGTGCGAGTAATTGGTTACTTGTGATTCAACCGACTTTGGCAAAGTTTCAAACCTTTGTTTGTTCTATCAAGTCAGTTATCAACATCAGATCTTATATTTCCAATAATGTTTCCTCTCGTATTCCCGGAAGGAATATTTTGGGATTAAAGTTTTCAAGATTTATATAATGCTAATTTTTTGTGATATTCTAAAGTTACCAATACAACAGTAATATAAAAATAATATGAATTATCAGACACACAATATAATCCAGAAAAGAAAACTTACGCAAAATCAGTAATTTTATTTTAAGCATAGAAAAAAAAATCAGAAAACTCAACAAAATTTATATTACATAATGCTACTGGTTTGAGTTGATTACATCTCATCATTATTTTACCTAAATAAAATCAGTTTAAACATTTTTTACCGTAACTCCACAATAGAGGGCTTGTTGGGAAGATTGCTTTCATTGAAGGAGACTAGATTGTCATTTCGATCCCCTTTAGACGTAATCAGAGATGATTGGGTCTTGGAAACATTAAATTCATTGAAACAAAAACATTAAAATATTACAACCCTTTAATTTGGCAGATCTAATTTTGTCTGCGACTAATTATTTTGTCCGCAAACTTAAATATTTTCATAAAATAACATTTTTTGGTACTTCTTTCTGTTTGAGGGCGTAATTACACATGGACTATATGATACCGCTGTTATTCAGCCGTTAAAAACAGTCGTAATTAATTATTCAGTCTAATTACTCCAGCGGATAATGGGATCACATTAATGTTTTAGCCACCCTGTGAATCGGCTGAAGCATTTTAAATAATATTAATTCTTTGGTAAAATGATTTTGGTGACGTGCTATAAAATAATCCAACTAAGCTTAATGTCCATTGCGTTCTCAGAAGTTTAGTGAATTTCCTGCATGGTTATCTAAACGAACATATCGTATGTTTGATTTTTCAAATAACGTGTAGAGTAGATTTTATATCAATTATTCGATATTTTTATAAAATTCCGTAACAAGGTTTTTTTATATTTTTTATATTCCTTATTATTAATTTATTAACATTTTTTTTAATACAATCAATTATTTATATGGAATGATGTGTATGTATTGTAAATTATATATATAAACACTACATACACATCATTCCATATAATAATTGATTGTATTAACAAAAAAGTTAATAAATAAATAATAAGGAATATAAAAAAGATATATTACAATGAGGTTTTTAAATCTCATTAAAAATAATTAATCATTAAAAAATGGAAAATAACTTCTCTAACAAAAGGTCAGTATTGATTAATACAACCGTTTATTCCTGTCAAGGCTTGCTTTCATAAATACACTTACATGACAAAAAAATATATTTCCTCCATAACTCGAATGAGACTAGGTCACACTTCTTGTCTTAGTCATCTCGCCAGATTCCATATAGTCAGCTCGCCTTACTGTGATTGTGGGTCAGAGGACACTCTGGACCATAATTTCTTTGAGTGTCCTATCAATGACGAATTTCCAAATTTTATGCATGAATTGGTAAAACTTAAGATTGATCTCCCTACCAGTATTCCCTGCCTTCTAAGTCGCAACTCCCCCCAAATTAACAATTTATTAGCACAATACATTTATAAAAATGGCATTAAAATTTAAGTCATTGGGGATTAAAAACACATACATTTACACTGTAACTTATTTGCTTCAATTGTATTTGCTCAAATATTATATCATGTTTAAAAGTAACTAATTTTAAGAACAATCTGTACTATCGAAATATAACAGATTAAACATGGCCAAGATCGCCCTTAATGGGTGAAAGCCATAAAATAAAAATAAAAAAAATAATTTTATATGGTATTCTAAACAATTCAAAAATCAAATGGTTTACAAAACGGAAAAGGTTGAGTTGAGCAATATTTAAAAAAAACTCATGCAAAAGGTAACAACCCTCAGGAAAACAGGGTAAAGAGTATTCTGCCATGGTAAGTAAAAACACAATACCTTCCTTAGGACTGTGTTTTTATTTACGACGACGGTATTACTCATTTACCATTTTTCAACCGCTCGATTAAAATTCTTTTTTTATTTCGATCCCCACCTTTTTTAAATCTGCTCATTCGTGAAAACGCACCGAAGTTCGCCCTTAAATATGACAAAAAAAATTAATTATTTGAACATTTCAATTATAACAGGAGCCGCCATTTCGCCATAGGGAATTATTTTCAGGCCTATTAGCTGGGGATCGATAAAATTAAGTGTATTTGAATTTATAAATGGAAACTGTCTATGGTTTTTTTCGGGCAGGTACTTAATTTCCCCAGAGGCTCGATGCAAGATGTTCTCCAAGGAACGCAGGAAGGTAGGAAGTTTAGACCATTTCTATCCCAAATAGGCGATATTCTAGGAATTACTCTAGTCCGTGAGAATCGTGTGAATTAGTCTGCAGATCTCCGGAGATCCGAACCTTTTTCAATAAAATCACAAATTTCACTAAATTCACCGCCTCGAGGGAATGCCCTTCGCATTTTAGCGTCGAAAATGAAAATAGGAAATACAATCTTCGTGAAAAGCCAATGAAATTGAAAGCGATTCCCGCTGCCCGAGATCCAAGTATAGCCCGGGCTGCCCAGTGCCCAGGTAACGCAACCGGCCCGTTGGCCTCCTGAGAGCGTTCCACATCTAAAATGTTATTTCAGATTAAGGTCTATTGATGGCTCATCATAGATTTTTTTCCAAAGTTAATCTACTTCCAAAAATATTTTATTTGCTGTGGTGTTAAATTCACGGCAACGAATACGTTTTTAAAGGGGATTTGGTGGAAATTTAAATTGAATTAAAAATTACAATTTCTTCAAAAGATTGGTATTCACTTTGTGGCGTCATATTGATAAATGAATTTAAAAAAATACTTTCTATTCACCACGTTACTAATATACACAGATATTACAGAAGACTCATAAAGCTGAGTGATATGTAACTCAATATTATCAATATTACTCAATAATATTATCTTTTTTTAGTACTCAATTTTAAACCCATTTTTTCCTCATAGCACCAACCAGTACCTATCAAACACATATACATAATTTACTCTATAAAATTTGTTTTTCTCATCTCTTCATAAGGACTTAACTATTATACTATACCCAAATTCTCTGGCATACGGAAACGATTACTTCATACTTTTTTTCTTATCTCTTTCAACTTAACTACTATTATATATTATTTATTATACTATATTCAAATTATCTGGTATACACAATTGTTTTTTTCTGTACTATTCTACACATCTCTTTAATCTTAATTATCATACTTTTTTCTAGATATATTATATTACCATGCTATGTTAATACTAGCCTTTTCCCTTCTATTTTTGTATAATGTGACTTAATATGAACTAAACTTGTCAATTTGACTGTCGTAAAACGGGATTTGTTCCTAGTTGGACAGTTCAAGCTTTTTTAAATGTTGATGTTAAATAATGTATTTTTAAAATAAATAACTATTATTACTATTATCCACATATTTCGAAAGCGATGCTTTCTCCATCAGGATTATTAATAATTATGTATTCCTGATGCAGAAATGAAATTTAATAATTAAAAACATCCCAGATACTATCCAATCAGCTTTTTATACGAATAATAAATTATATTTTAAATAACAAAGATGGAGAAAATACTTTAATAAATCGGGGGTATATAAATTAATTTATAACGATTGGAAATATTTTTACATAGGAAACACTTCTAGAAAATTCAGAGTTAAGGAACACCTAAGGTGTTTAAATAAAAATAATTATACTGAATTTGATAATCATATTTTAGAAACCAATCATTCTTTTGGTATAAATAAAGGTTTGTAATTTTACATACAAATACAACTACAAATTCCTGACGAATTAAAATGCAGTATCATCAGACTGTATTAGGTAACTACAGACCGATTAGTATTTTACCATCAGTCGACAAAATTCATTCAGTTAAAATTAGTTAAATATTTAGAAGATTTTTCCATTATTGATATCAATCAATACGGTTTTCAAAAAAAAACCACTGAATTGCTACATCAAAAGTTTGCCTGCCTAATAAATAATGATTTGAGTTGTAAAAAACATTCATTAGTCTTATTTATAGATTATTCCAAGGCTTTTGATACTACTGAACATTGTAAATTGCTTAAAATAATAAAAATTATAGGAATTAGAGGAAAACTTCTAAAGCTCTTTGAAAATTACTTAAGCAACCGATGCAAGGAACTGAAACTATTGAACACTTTAAGTAAAAAAAAAGATTATGGCAGGCATTCCTCAAGGTTCCAAATTAGGTCCAATTTTGTATATTATTTATGTATCATTTATTAAATACATTTTTAGACATGTAAAGCACTTTGTGTATGCGAATGATACTGCTTTGGTAATTTCTAGCAGTGATTTGCAAACATGTATGGACCTTTTACAAAAAGACTAAACTGAACTTTTAAAATGGTCTCATGACTCTGGATTAATCATAAATGAAAAAAAAAACTAAATTGATGCACATAAGATCCCCAAATGCAAAGGTATATATTACACCTGAAATAAAAACACATACTTCAGATTGTTTACACGATGGCATTCCTGTATCGTGTACATGTGAAAATGTTGAACTTGTGAAATCATATATTTATTTACGTGTCATTATTGATTGTTTTTTTTCAAGTGGGATTTACAAATAAATAAGGTTTGTGTACGATTAAGATTAATTGTAAGTAAATTATTTAAATTAAAATTCTTTGTTCCAATCTGTACACTTCGAATAATTTATTTATCATTAGCGGAATCTGTTATAAGGTATGGAATTACAGCCTGGGGACTTTCCTGTAAAACAAACGTCAATCATGTTGAATCAGTACAAAATTCACTGGTTAAATTATTAGCTCATAAAAGTTTATACGAACAAAGGCATAATATTCCATACTTTTATCAGTCTCAAAATTCTTTCAGTTAGATCAATTCTGTGATACAAAATTATATTTCAGCATACTATACTTAATACAAATAGACTAGAGCACAATCACAATACTCGTCTCAATTTTAATGAAGGATTGATGTTTCCTAAGCATAAAAACAAATATGAACAAAGAACTTTAGTACACATGATTCCTAGTTATATGTAATATGTAACCCGCTGAAATAAAAAAAAACCTGTATTAAAACTAATAATAATAATAATTGGATGATTTGTATAGCGCCGTTTTTTTGTGAAAAATCACCTCAAGGGCGCTGTTCAAAGATTTCGTAACTAATTAGGTACAAACAGATACAGAAAAACATACTTGGCAGGTCGCTTCAGATGAACACAGATTTATTAGAAAATTTAAGTAAAGAGATGATAGTTTTATAGTTGCTATTTGTCGCTCCCTTTCTATTGATGTTACATTTATTAGAAGATTGGTGGCACAAGAAGAGTTGGTATTTATTGAAATACTTATAATTTTTAGGACTGGAAAATATTAATAAAATGAATTTTAGGACTGGAAAATATCTATAAAATAACCTTAAAAAGCGTAAGAAGCTTTTAATAGATATTAACATTTATTATTTATTTTTACACTTTATTTATTTACAGCGTTGCGGGCTGTGGACGCATTTACGATGTTTCAATTTTTATTTTATTTATTGACTTTAGGTAAGTACTGACCGGCTAGCCTAGCTAAGCAATTTACTGGTGCATTTCTTCAATTTATGGATACGATTGGTTGAGTCTTTGATAATTCTTAAGTCATGCGGCAGTTCATTCCAGGCTTTAGGTCCTGACACTCCGAAAGCACAATCACCTATGTGTGCGCTTTAGTTCCTTCAACCTTCCGATAGCTGATGACGCTGCAGACCTAAGGGTGGACTGCCGTGATTTGGTACTTTCCAGAATACAAAATTCTGATAAGTAAGCCGGAGCCATAAAAAAAATACCATCCAGCAGAGCTTGAACTGGGTTCTTTCAGGACATTTGAGCCAGTGAAGATTTTTGAGATGCTCTTAAATTTGATAATATTTAGATACGCCGGTGATAAGTCTTGCTGCATGGTTGAATACTGATTGCAATTTGTTAATTTGGTATTTGGGGACACTTCCATATATTCCATTTCAGTAATCTAGACGTGACACAACGTACGAATTGACAAGCAGTTTAGTTGCCTCTGTTGGCAGGTTTCTCCACACTGCCTTTTTTTGCCTCAATTGAAAGAACCCCGTACTAACAGTTTTGTTTACTTGACATTAAAGGGAAAAGTCTGTTTCCAGATTGACAACGAGTAATTTAACACA